>CBVK0100069664.1:0-14769 GCA_900067695.1 Picea abies
GTGTGTGTGTGTGTGTGTGTGTGTGTGTGTGTGTGTGTGTGTATAACTGTATTAGTTTTTTAAATTAAAAATAATAAAGTAAAAATAAAGTAAAGTAAAATAAATGTAAATAAAATAAAAAAACCTATGTTTTACGAGGTCAACATGGGTTGCATCAGGTCCATGTGAATCCCCCTCCTTGTTCCAAGTATGGGATTTTTTTAAAGAAAAACCCTTCAACCACTTGTTCCAATGCTTCATTTTATCAATTAGGGTTTTCATTATTCATTTCTAGACATGGAGGTGTAAGGGCATGACCCATGGCTCCATGGCCAACTGCCCAAAGGGCACGGTCAAGGCTTCCATGGTCAACCCCTTTATGGTGATCTATGCTTAGACATGTATATGATGATGAGATATTGATAGTGGACATGGATAAGAGAGAGGGTATGAAGAGTCGACTAGGGTTGAGATTAGAAGCTAGAAACTAATTTATGAATATTTCAAAAGAGGACATCAAAGGAAGGATTCTCTTCCTATGGCCATTTCGTCTAGTAGTTTTGTTTTTCTCTCCGCTATTGCGAAGAACTATGGACGAGGATTTCTAGAGCGATGATTTTAAGTGAGGAGGGGCATAAAATTGGACTCATATCCTTGATTTAGTCTCAGCTTGTGGTGGAGTTTCTTTTTATTATTTTCTTATTAGTGCTTCAATACCTCCTCTTTGGTTTGTTGAAGTTGATTAATTGTAATTTAGTTCAACAAGTAGATATGAATATGCCTCCTAGATTTATTTTCCCAATTTCCTAGAGTGAAACAAAATTATCCTCCCATCCAACTAGGAGCCTAATCAACTTCCTAGCTCCAAGAAACCTTTTGGTATCTTGGCCCTCCATGTCCATGACTCCAAGAATAGTAATACACATATGCTATAAGAATATTATTACAAGAAATATCAAAACTCTCAACAATCTCCAACCACTCCATATCCTCCCCCCTTCAACACCCCTTCCTCTTCCTATTTATCAAGTTTACATACCCCCTTCTCTAAGTCTCCTCAACTGTCCTCATTAATAGCCATCAACATTCTTCATCTAGATTTTTGGGAAAAAGTTTTAAAAAAATGAAATATTAAATGAGTTACATAAAATAATAATAAATTGAATGCAAATTATTTCTTCTCATACTACTTTCTAAATGCAACTTGACAAGTTTTCCCAAAATTTATAAAAACCCACCATACCCATTTAATTCATCATACCAACCAACAAGCAAGTCAATGAGGTTATTAATGCCACTAGACATTTATGTATGCAATACAATTTACATCATCATCATTAAACCATCAATTAAATAGTTAATAACATGTTTTAGTAATTAATACATTAACTAATTGTACTAGTGTACATGTGCATGGTATGTATGCATAACTAGTGAACAAATAGCCTCCACATGTACTAATGATAAACAAGCATTTCCTCTAGTGCATAGTTCATGTATGATGATGACAAAACATGTAGGACAACAAATCAAGTAAATGTGTCATTCACAAATCTTAACTAGAAAAATTACAATAATTCCTCAATAATTAATCATAACACTTAAAATATCAAGGGGGATGAAAATGAGTATTTTAAATATGGTAGGAACCAAGTGAGACAGAAAAAGAGTGGCACTTCTAATCCCCAAGATGTATTCTTAACTAACATCAAATCATCCTTCCTAAATAATATACTTCCATCTTCCACATCCTATCATTTCCTTTATTGTACTAAGATAGAGCATAAACTATATTTACCTAACTCCAGATAGAGCCCATAATAGGAAGTGACAAGTACCTTGACCAGCCTTCCCTAGCAAGAAAGTGAAAATAAACATCACATGTCTAGGGGTGTGTGACTTAACACTCCCTACTCACATATCTAGGTTTTGAAGGATAAATGGTGGGAAATATCCCCACCCCTTTGTTGGGTTTCCAATTTTCCATACTTATCACTTCCAAAGTCATTCCCTTGTTCTCATCCTTTCACCCATTCATTGTCTCTTTCACCATAAATCTTCATAAATAAGCCATGATGAGTTTATAAGCATCAAGTGGTTAATTGTTGCATATTTTCTTTTCTTTTGATGAATTAATTAGAATTATGGTTGGTTTACAAATGAGGGTTTATGAAGTTTGATTCCAATAGCCACAATTAAGTTTAGTGCAGTTCATTTCTTGTACCATCATTTCACTTCCAGTATCTGACACATTTGTTGGAATAATTCTGCATCTCCAACTAGAATTCAACCACAAGGGTTTTGAAGCCATGAGTCTTAGGTCTCGGCATTCCTGCTGAACCGCTCTTCCGATCTCACCACAAGGGTTTTGAAGCCATGAGTCTTAAGATGGTTTTTTGTTCATTAGATTTCACCCAGGTCACACATGTGAGCCTCTATCTCACAATCAAATGTCAGGTTAAATTTAGCAGCAATCCTCAGGAAGTGATCTTTAAATGTGATTTTTGGGAAAATGAAGATGAATGCCAAAATTATGGAAATTGGATTTTGTGTGAAGCATGAAAATAAGAGTATTACACAAGCATATTTCTCATAAAGTGAAATACATGAGAGTTAAGGGTGATTCTCTAATCTGGGTTTTCCTAGATTTAGTGTTGTGATGAATTTTCCAAAATCCCAAAAATTGTAATAATAGTTCTGATGTTTGGGAATTTGGTTCCATCCTTTCCCATTGATTTTATGTATAAATAATACCTCCAAGGATAGTGGAATGGAAATATCATTCATAATTGTAAGATAAAGATCAAATCTATGCTTGTGAATTTGTAATTCCTAAATACTTCCATACACAATAAGAAGGCATTGTTTCTTTTGTGTTGATTCATGAGTTTAAGTAGACAGGAAGTTTCGAGAAGTGATTACCATATTGGGAAGGGCCCCTCAACCTTCATAACATGTTACATTCTATGCATTAATTAGTTTATATTTTTAAAAGTATTGTGATTTGATTTGTAAGTGTGATTCACAGTGTTATATTTAACTCAACGTCATTTCTTTCAGATGCCAGGAAGACAATCTTCAGCTGTAGGGAAATATCCTTTGTCACATCATTTACCTAACAATGATATTTTTATGTGTTACTTTCTTTTTCTTCCAATGTAATACCTCTATTCACATTTTATTGTATATATTTCAATTTTGAAAGAGCAATTATCTGTAGATGAGATTTCCATGAATATGCTTATGCACACTTGATGTATCTTTGTTATTTCCACATTAAGAAATCATCTTTCATTGATGAATTCAAAAGTCACATGAATGTTTACATCTATAGATCAAAATATTGTCTTTCACTAGATTTGTTTCATTATTCCCTCAGTATGTTTTTCGTTGGAGTGTGCTTTCACTAAGTACATATTGTCACTGTGCATTTTCCTAAGTATATTTTGTTTCCATATTGTAGTGATCCTATGTGTTTAGATTTAGATTAGGAATATCCTTTCACATAATATTTTTAATTAGAAGAGTACTATGTTTCCCCATAGAATATTAGCTTTCTTGTTCATATTTAGAATGAAGAGTGTTTTGTTTAAAGTTGAATGAATTTCCTAAGTGTGTCAATATAGGAACAAACCACTCAAGATTGGTACCTAATTTTTTATACAAGTATAACTAGAGGAACGTTTAAACAATTGAAAGAATGTGGTTCAAAGCCTAATAGAATCTAAGTAATCTTGAAGTCTAGTGATAAGTTACAGTCGTATGGTGACCATGATTTGATTTCATTTGGTTTGAATTCATAGGTATTAAATAAACTCATACATAAGTTGATTGGTACTAAAAAAAAAAAATTCTAAGTAATATCATAAGAATGTTTTATTCTTGAAACATTAACTTCATGGTATGACGAACTTGCCACAAAGCTTGACCAAATACCGATCAAATCCAAAGATAAGACTAACTCATGTGAATATATAACTTGGTGACAAAAGGGACTTAGTAGCATGAGGATTTCAAATACATGATAGGTTTTTATATTGCTTAAGTTTGATTTGAGTAGTTTTTTTTCATTTCCATTGATTTCATTTATTTCCTTATTTTTAGGTGTTGTAAGATCCCATGCACTAATCCATGTTGCAAGACATGAATTCTTTAACAATGATAAGAATTAAAGAATGTTCAAGAATTTGTTGATTAAATAAGGATGTTACTCCAAGAAATATCCCAAATCCTAGCAGCAGTTGGAAACATCTCGACATCTAAGGAGGAGCAATTTCTAACAACAATTGGGAACATACCTACACTCTGGAAAGTGATAGAAGAGAAAAAAAATCCATGAGAAACATAAAAAAGAATACCTAGAGAAGACAAAAATTGTAGTGTACCCTATCACCCCAATGTCTGCTAGGATGGAGGGGTACTAGTAAATTCCATCAATTTCCCACGGATTTCACCATAAACATAACTAACCTTTGATACCATACAACAACACCCGCTCCATCATACAATATATATATATATATATATATATATATATATATATATATATATATATATATATATATATATATATATATATATATATATATATATATATATATATATTATATATATATATATATATATATATATATATATATATTAATATATATTAATATATTATATACAATTACATAATATAACAAAAAATAAACATGGCACTTATATTCTATGAAGACACTAACTGGTTATAGACCTCTGACATTCCTCCCATCCATAGATCACATTGCTCATAATATTTTAGCAGTGAGTCACCCTTGAGCTAGGGCTATTACTCCACCATGAAAAAATATTCCTAGACAACTATGGTCCACATTTAGTACCAATAGGGTCCAATCCAAGGTACCAATCATCATAAAAACTCCAACCTACAATCCCTCATTCCCAATCAGCCTACAAAACCCAAGGTAGTGTGAACCCTTCACTACATCGTGGTCCCTCAAGCTGCAACACTACCCTTCTAGGGCTCTAGCACAGGTTGACCGGGAAGTCTTAGAGCATTGTGGCTCCAAGAGTTATATATACCCTCATAGGTCCCCATGTACCCTTCAGGCCTCACACCAGGGAACCAATCCCCACACTTCTCCCTCTAGGGCTCCAACCTTCTATTAGGTAACCCAAAGAGAATTGTAAACACACCCTAGTCCACCTAGGATCCATGGGTAATTCCATAGTTTGGGTCACCATCTTCCCTATAGTAACAATTGTAGTCAACCCTCATAAGAATGAAATGAAATAGAATGGATAATTAAACAAATTCCCCGCTTTAAATATGCATCGACCCTTTTTATACTATATTATTATATAGTATAATAATATAAAGGCTTAGGTAATTATTATATTATATTTGGATTATCCCCCTTAACTTAATCCCCCTTACCCTACCCCTTAGCCCCCTTTTCCACTCGTGGAGTATTACCCCCCCATACTCTTTTCACCCCTTGGTCTATAGTCGTGGTGTTATTTTTATTATTTAGTCCATATGTACAATTTATAATATAGGCTCTCTATCCTTTTATCATCTTTACAGGAACTCTAGCCTAAACATATTGGTTCACCATCATAACTATCATATGTATAATATATTCACAATCCCAGGATCAAGTTGGGGTATTACATTCCCCTCCCCCTTATTTATGCATTTTCCTCAGTGCATCCGTATACACCTATACAATAAGAGTTCATCAAAATTATGAAAAAATTGTTTTGATTTTTCTGTCCAATATGCACACTGGCTAGACTTGGAAGTTTTCTTCATGATCCAGCTTCTTGATAGTAAAAAATAGCATAGGCATCATCATACCTATAATTAAAACACAAGAACAAAATAATTAACAGATGAAATCAACAAATTCATATATGTTCTGATAAATATTCAACTAATAGCATAAGGTTAAGGATGTTCCTTTTAATTGGTAGGTGAATCCTTTGAATTCCACTAGCTGCCTCGCATAAGACCCATTAAATTATTCATTGCTTAAGATATTAAGAATCCTTTAAATCAAATGCCTTCCAATAATATGCCACTAAGTGCCATTCAACATTGACTAACATGTTACTTTTTCATAATGGTCCACCAGACCAGTGTTCATCTACCTCCATGGAGTATGTGCTCATTGATTGACATAAACTATGGATTGTAAAATACTTACTCATTCACCATTTCCACTTGGGACATTATTTTTATTATTTTCATTTTGTTGCTTTGAGCCAACTTGGCCTACAACTCCAGCAAAAATTGTCCAATAGCTTCTTCCTAGCATTTTTTCATGGCTTTCTACTTATTTTCCATGATGAAAATGAGGAATCATTTCAATACCACCACAACCAAAGACATACTAGTCCCAAGTCAACAATCAATTCATGTATATCCTTGCTACAAATAGAAGGAATAACACCCAAGATTTCATTAGAAAAATTTGGATGCATTAGAATATTGTAATGCATCAATATCAATGAGGTTGTTCTTATATATAATCCCCACAACAAGTATAGAATATATCGACAAAATTCCAAAGTTCAAGTTTGGTAATTTGGAACTTCCTATTGTTGGATTACTGAGAGGGGGGTTGAATCAGTAATAGAGCAATTTAATCCTTTTTAACCATATAATGCAAGCGTTATATCAATGTAGCATTATCATCCAATAATTGTAGAGTAAATAAACAATGAACAAATGAACAATCATACACATACATAGTAAACCAACGATTTTACGTGGAAACCCAAAGAGGGAGAAAACCACATAATGTTTTTTCTTATATGTCTTGAATAATTACATTCATTGGAATCACCAACTTCCTTTGTTTTCCAGCTGCAACTGGAAGGACATCCAGAAGGAGGCTAAAACCTCCTATGTTCTCCGGCTACAACCGAAAGGTGGCTACAACAACGTATCATTTCCCCGTCCAACTGCCCTGACATAGAAGTAGAATCATTGTGAGATATGCCACTGTAAAACTATACCAGCCTGTACCACTGACTTGCAGCCAACCTGTACTACTTCTGTGTAATCAACATGTACCTGAACTGAGAATGTATCAAGAAAATACAACATATAAGCGACCTGTAGTTCTGCAAAACGTGTATGTGCAGGCCCTATCTGTTGTGCAGCTCATGTATGTACACGACTTATCTGTTATGCAGTCTGTGTATGCCTTCTGAAAACTAGGGTTTGTAACGACCCGTGATTATAAATTATAATTAATTTAATAATGTAATCCTAAAAGATTAGCTAAATTATTGATTATGATTAATTTAAGTCTTTAATCAATATGGTTAATGATTGATTTAATTATTAATTAATTCATTAATTAATTAAGTATTAAATAAAAGGTAGGGAATAAAATATAATATTTAATTAATTAATAATTAAATAAAAGGTGGGGAATAAAATATAATATTTAAATCAAGTTACGTATACATGAAGGGATCACATAAGGATCCCGAGAAGATAAAGGAATTAATATGAATGGATAAGGGTAATTAAATGGAGGGATAAGGAATTTAATGCAAGGTGGTGGAGTGTCGGAAGGAAGAGGATAAGGAAGGAAGGAAGGGTTGGAAGGGGGATTCTACGGGGGGGAGACTATTTTCTTGCTAGGGTAGAGAGCGGAGAGGGGCTGTCAGATGGTGTGCTCAGATTGAGGCACAGGATTTGTTGGTTGTGACCTATTTGATCAGGCAGGCACTGAGTTGCTAGCGGTTTTGGGCTCGAAGGGCCAGGCTATCTGTAGATATCCTGGAGCTAGGTCGTTTTCCTAGTTGGCAGGGTGGACAAGAGGTTTTGGGCAATTATTTTCTGTGTTTGCAACAGGACTGGACTGTGTAGCAGGTAGCAGCAGGAAGGCAGCTGACAACGGAAATTAGCATCAGAGTAAGGTACTCAATTTTAATTTATGCATTACTCATTGATAAATTTTAATTTTACTTGCGTAAAGTGTTGAGAAAATTTGGATTTTATAAACCTGGTAGAAATTGGTAGAAATGGTCGTACATTAAGTAGAATTTTTAGATGTTAGTTTAAAACCAGTCATTACAGGGTTTATTTCTTCTGAAAACTTATGATCCTCTACAACTTCTTTCACATAGTTTTGTAACCTGCCACTGTATCTAGACTGTAATTGTACCTTGTGCATGCATCCTCATACATAACCTTCACCTAAAGAATCTATACATCTCTCTAGTCATGTGCCATATAAGTTTGTGTAATCATGAACAAGTATAATTACCCTCACATTATCTATACATCAAACCCTTTTTGATATTCAACCTCTCAATACATCAACCACTTCACAAATTCAAGCTCTCAAACATGTACCACAAAAACCCTTAGCCATACGCCAAGAAATACAAGATGTGCCTCAACTCTAAAAAGAAGTATCTGTAGATATTATACAGAATATCCCATGCAGCCACTAGTTTCTCTAGGGAGAATCCTTAAATCTCCATAACCATTTCTCATGCATACATCAAAATCCAACTATTCACAGAAATAAGACATACCTTTTAAACCAATGGATAGATCTGATGTATCTGAGCACTGTAGACCTTCCTAGGAGCTTGATATCATAATATAGAACCTCTGCATCTTCATATTCTCAAGTTTCCATGGCTTTACCCACATGTACGCACCCTAATACATTGTCATCATGCGTACACCTCAGAAATTAGGGTTTTTTAGTATTCATTGTAATTCCAGAAATTTTGTCATCAACCCTTCGTGCTACATTAGACTTTCACAACTTCAGATGTATCAATGAGTACTTGCAATAAGACTTACACAACAAAATATATTCAATATGTTCAAGTGTGATTTAATGAGAGAGCCTTGCCTCTTATTTATACTTTCATGTAGCATCTCACTTTCCTTATTTTAGGGAGTTCTCCATTAACTTTATTATTTAAATAATTTATTTTGCAAACACTTTGATTACTTTGACCTTTTGGGGCTTCTAGATGACTCATGAGGGTTCCCCAACTTCACATGGACATAACTCTCTAACCATGAGGTGTGAGGAGTTATGTGGCATTCCACATACCACCAGAAATGACATGATATGTACTATCCATATAGAATAGTCTTACCTGGAAATATATCAAAACTCGTACCATTATTCATAAAACAAACCTAGGTCCACTACCGGAATTCGCTACAAGACTTTTTCAAGGGTTGACATCAATGACAACCAACCCAATTAATCAACACCTATGTTGAAGGAATTTTGTTGGAATAATGAGTTTACAGAGCCAACGGATCCAATATCAGTAGAAGGGACCAATTTTCCATATAACATCCATAAGTTCCATATACTGTCAATATGTCAATATGTCAATATGCCAATAAACATTCACAAAAAAACCAAAAAGTAGTTCTTGGATTCCAACCATTCCTATGAAGAGATTTATGGACTTGAAATTATTCCATCTCATGACTTCCCCACTATATATCCTTTTTTATTTTTGAAATATCTCAACAAGCATCTTTAGTGATCATTTGGAGATGATATTATAGTACTCTATACTTTTGTCCTCTCATTTTTGTCACTCTTCCACTTCTAACTGCAACGTAAACCTTGTTCCTATCCATTTCATAAGCTAGAGCTCCAAAGATGCAATGTCCAACAATTAGGCTTCATGAGGTATGTCATGTAAATAGAGTTCTCTACTAAAATCATCCTCCATATCATCATAAAACCACCCAATTGTGAAAATACTAAGGCGTTCCTCCATTTTCCTTTTTGAAATATACAGAAGAATGCTCATTAATATGATCCATAAATCACGTCTTCTATGCTAATGAAGATTTTGAATTCTTCCCTTACAAATATTCATATACAATCTTCAATGGATGGATATTTCCTCTTGTATTTCTTGGTGTTATCTACTATAAATATGGAAAGAAGAAGTTTTCCACTTATTGCTATAAACATGCTTTATGTATGCTAATAGTGCATTGTTACAAGATTCTAGAATATATTTACAAACTGCTCAACTGGTGGAAGTGAAAAGATGGGAATTTGACATGACAACAATGTCAACAATTTTAATAACCATCCAAAATGCATAAACAGGCATGTGTTATTAGATTTATTCCTAATGTCTGGAATAAATACCTAGTTGTTGATACAATTGTTGCAGTTGAAGTTCTTGATAAAAATATTTATTTTACCACCTCTTTGGGTTATCTATTGCATCTTTCGGATTCACAATATCTCCATGTTGACTGAAATCATAGTTAGTAGAAGGTTTACACCTTGTCAACCCTTCAAACTGCTCCTACTTTGATTAGGTCTTTGATCTATCATATGTTTTTGTAATCCATTACTACCACCAAAGATCCCCGAATTTAGATAATGTGCCTCATATATGATAACAACACTAGCCAGTATTGATTGATTTGACTTATATCCAACGATAGGAGACCCATTAATCAAACATCCATTCAAATTTGGTGGTTGGATTCTTTGTTAGCTTTGGTTAACATGATGGTTTAAACATGCTTCATAAATGTTTCCACTTACAACCATATATGAGAGATGTTTCCCATCATTGTGGTAATACATAATAGACTGAATGAAAATGCATATATAAGTACTTAATTCCTTTTCTTTGACAGAAACAATAAACCATGCACACAAAGTAGTGTTTCCCTTCAGAAGCCAAACCTGCATGGTTGCACGCAGATAGAATGACAATGACTGTAATATGGGTTGGCATAAAATGTGCTACCACCCTGTGCTAGATCATGAGGCTCGGTACAAACAAATAATGATCACACTGTATATGTACAAAGGAATAAATAATATACAATATTGAATGAGTCAAATATGATGTCAATGAGTACAAAAAGAGGAAAATAAATATCATAATATGGTGCCTCTACATAATAGTATTGACTATTTAGGTGACTGTTGACTTATGATATGAAATACACGTCATGAGTTACATAAAATACTTCCTTTCCCAAGGTTCCAAAATATGTCACATAACCTAAAAATATTACAGAAAGAATAATCCTTTGATGCATAAACAATTATTTACCTGCCCTTCCCCTAAGTAAAACTAGTACAAGATTTTCCTATAATGGATTTATAACTATAATTATTAATTAGAAAAGAATATTTACAAAATATATTAATACAATCTCAAGGAGAACATATAAAAATAAGGATCATTCCACAAAAAATTCAACCTAATGGGCCCCTATCAAACATTTTGTTTATTCACATCAAACCAATATTCTAGAACAAAATTCAGGTTAGTGTTTCAACAAATTGTTTCTAGGATACTATTTAGTATGGTCACTAACCTGTAAATAACACCTATTTTAATATAAAATTTAAAAATGAAGATGGTAAACCTTTACATAATCTATACATAAACAGTGGCGCAAACAACATCAAATTAAAAAATAGGAAATTGAACTCAAATTCAAGTACCTGAAGCTTTTTAAGAACTTAAACATGCCTTCGAAACAATTCAAAAAAAAAAACTTTTAGAATATCAATCACCTTACGATATGCCAAATTTGTAGAAACTAATATTTAAGATCCAAATATGCATGTAATTTAAAATACATACAAACCTCAGTGTTACTGCAAGGGCCTTATGGAATACCATATTTAGGAAGAATAGAAAAAACTCGACTCACAATAAATGGAAATACTTCTTCCAGAATACTATTCATTGTGGCCTTGAACTTGAAAATAAGATGATTAACCAAGACCAAAAAAGATGCCATTTCCTTTGGCTCACTTTCAACAAGTATTTGTTCCATTGCTTTTGGAAGGTAAGGAAAAACAGTAGTTCCAAGAGTCTCAACCATTCGAAGAAGAAACAAAATGACCTTTTTGCTTAGAAGATTATTATATAGAAACTCTATTAGTGTGATGATATGAAAGAAAAAGGTAGGTAAAGTGCACCATAATTTAGCAGCCAAAATCATTATTTTTGAAAAATTTAGGTTCTAGTAGGAATTCATCATTATCTTTGTAAATTGGGATTCAAGTCAACATAAAAGTTTTTCTTGGGTAGGTAAATATCCGTCAATAAAATTCACATGTTTGAATGATAGAGACGATGATGTATAATAAATTCATATGTAGAGATGTTGTTAGGGCATATTGTTTCAATCTTCATTTTGGAAAAACTACCTACGGATGATGACAAACGGAAAACTAATTTTGGATTACTGGAGAAAAAGAAAAAGAAAACATAATTATAACCTCAAATTATTATTTTTGTACGTTGTGATATGTGTTAGAGTTGTCAATGCGGAAAACACAATTCAAAATGATAATTAACAATCACACACAGATAATAGACACATGGATTTCACATGGTTCACCCAAACGTTGGGCTACATCCACCAAGCATAGGCATCGGTTGTCTTATTATTCAGATCACGAAGATTACATCAACTCACTCACACTAAGTCTCTCACAATCATTTTTTCCTCTATGGGATTACATGTATTTATATACATTTACAAGAAACTGAAAAATAAATGAAATCCCTATCCATATTCTAACTTGGTTTATTTGGTTGTAACCAATGCAGAATAATAGGATCTAGATCTATTCTTGAGAATTTGTTGTCACCAAATCCCAACAATCTCCACCTTGACAACAATTAACTTGATACCTTGCTCCTTCCTTTTGTTTATCACCTTTTTTGCAAGCCAAGAGAAGCCAAGCACCACTGTAGATTCTCTAATAAAATTGGTTTCATGATCTTGCCTATGTGACTTGCATAAGTTTGGATTTCTTGAGGGGTCACTCCACCTCCAACATCTCTTCCACAATGGTGTTGTGAGACATATTTAGTGATAGATATCCTTATATCCAAGACACCTATATTACAATATACATTACAATTATCACAGACCATTTCAATGTAACCATTATAGGTGAAATTTGTGCTTCTCAAATGTTGAAGCACCCATTTCACTACAACACCTGAACTTGTCATGTATTTGACAACATCATTAGCATGTGAAACATCTCATATTAACCATTTCATCACATACAACATAACTCCTATTGAACTTACATGAGACATAACCTTTTCTTCTTTATAGACATGCCCTATTCTTGAAGAAAACTTATAATGGAAAGCAAGATGGATAAAAACTGGTTTTATAATGTTCATACCGAACTCCAACCACAACTTACCATTACCATCTCTGTGTACTTCCATGTCCATAATTTGTTTTGTTTCTCCTTGATCCCTCGTCTAAATTGTCCTGTCCACCTAAGTCATTTTCTTACTAATTTTATCCATGCTTCGGCTTGCATTGAGCATATTATCAGCAAAGAACATCAAGACTATGAATGTACTATAAACTGTATAGTCATTCCTACCCTTTGAAAAATTCTGACTCACTATGAAGGATTCAAACATCTTGTATATTTTCCTGGGTACCATTAGGTCATACAATGAATTATCTAGCATGAAAACAAATTTACCGTTGCAATATTGAATCAACCCTTTTGGTTGTTCCATACATACTGTATCTATGTCAATGATGACCTTGTGAGAAGTAGGATCCCACACACAGCATCCCTTTATACCATCATCATAACTTTTTGATATGGATTTTATGAGTAGAATGAAATGAATATAGATTATTAACAGGTTCTTGACAAAAAATAACAAAGATACATTAAAACTGGTTTTCTATTCAATAACGAAATAAGATGAGACTATAAAATGCAGTGGAAACAAGCTTGTTGGAATGGTGGCAGCTTATCTCTGAGAACAGATGTGACGACAACACACATTCGTAAGAATAAGGTTACAATGTGGATCTGAAGGAATTTTTACAATAAGAAAGAATTCCCAAAACCCTAGAAATCCAAAAACCTAACCCTAGGATATGAAGCGCCAAAAGTCATGTGGGTCCCGTTTGGGTAAGTTAGTATATCAACTTCCCGGGGTCGTAACTTTTGCATATGATCTCCATTTTAGGAGTTTGATAGCCCATTGGAAAGGTATCATCGAGGAGGTTCATTTTAAGGGCTCAATCATGCCTATTTTTATCATTGAGGAGCTCGATCCAGAAAAACCTTCATTTAGGCCTTCAAAATGGCCTTCGAAGTTAAAACTGCTAAAAATAGTAAATTGTCAAAATTGTCAGAAAATTGTTTTGAGCCAGTTGGAAAAGGTGGGTGGCCACCAATATCCATATGGATCAATCCTCCCTCCTTAGGAAGCAATGGTATTCATTGCATTGAAGTGCCCCATCAGATGAGGAAATTTCTGCTGAATTTGGCCCCAGGTGAGCCACTTGCCTTGGTGCAGGAGCTTCCCTGCTTTGATGACTCAATAAAGATGGATCATTTATTGTTGAGTTCCCTTGATCTATCTATCCACAATATCATCATTGGATGCCTGTTGTAGGTGGTCGGGGTTGAGATCTGTTGATGTCAATTTTTCTGCTACTTCTGAGGTGTTGGTTGTGGAGCCTGATTATCTTCCTGATTCAGAGGTCCTTGCTTTCAGCTGTGTTTATACCCCATGAAGTATTTACACCCCAAAAGTATGTACACTCTTCCACGTGGGAGAGTGCAAAGGGGGGGTACCCCCTCTACGGGGTCCGGGGGGTCCATCCCCCCGGCTGGGGGGTATGGGGGCAAGTAGCCCCCCAGCGGGGGTTCAGGGGCAGCGTCCCCTGATGGGGGTTCAGGGGCGAAGCCCCTGAAGCAAAAATTGCCTTATAAAAGTATATTGTAATTTCATTGTAAATCT
>CBVK0100069665.1:0-14768 GCA_900067695.1 Picea abies
GAAAGAGCCCCCCATCGAGGTGATAGTGGGTGGGGGAAGCTCCTGTTACGTCGGTTTTAAGCCTTGACTCAAGCTATCTAACCTTTCCTACAAACCGTGCGATAACAGGTCCCAAACTAATCCTGGAAAGGTACCACCATGATGAAGCTTCACCACTCTGATCATCATCCTCAGACCAATGCCCCTAGTCTGCATCCTCCTCTCCTGGAACCCCAAGATGAACTCTTGGAAGGGATTGAAACCACTATCTTGGATCCTCCCTTGCGAAGGTGTCTCAGTGAGATCTAAACCCGCAAATCCACGACCAACCTCAAGTATATCCTGCCATATAGAGTAAGTCTCGACCTCCCCTCTTCTGACATCCCAACAATAAAGCGAGCCAATCACTGTCATAACTCTGTCGACCATCATCTAAATCAATCTATCACTCATATGAATTCTCGGATCCCACCACCAAATAGGAAGTTCACCACTCCTAATACCTGATAGTTGTTAGTGTACCATATTGATAACCATCGGAGTTAAAATGAGCCAAGTCCCTAATATGCCATCATCTAGTGGAAACCTAGTACTAGGAATCAACTTTGTGCATGTTGATTTGTTAAGCTCCTACCAAAATGCACCAGAAAATCTTTTATCTTGATCAGCATCAGTGTACCCAAGTAATGTTTGGAGTCTAAATACCTCCCTGGAAAGTATCCATGTCACCTGTGGTGCCTCATACTCATATGAGTACCCATAATGCCCTGCCAAAGGTGAATCATACATAGCCCTCATAATCCTCTCCCTAAGTGTGGACTCAAAGACTACATGTGTGCAACCTCCATTGTGGATAATTCCATCCACCACTCTGTCAAATGAAATCTCGATGAAATGATCCTTTACAATCTGGATCTGTGCTCTAACCACATAGCCCAAATGAAAGAAATTTTTCATGGCTATAATCCTACCTGCCTCACCCAACCGACGCAGGTGAACCCACCATGTCCTACTGAAAATAAAGTTGGCATTAGAAAATAGCACTAGAAGCCACTGCCCGTAAGACTGGAAAGCGTCAGGTTTGTTGGTCAACCCCAATGGTATGACCAAGAACTCATGGTAACATCTAAGAGTAATCCTACAGGTATCCTTCTCTCTGTCCCTACATCGGTGATATCCCAATCGAAGATCACTCTTCAAGGAATATCCCTCTCCCTGAAACTTATCTATAAACTCAATGATGTGTTTGCGGTCCTTGTCTGCAGGTTTCCCTGGGGGAAACGTCTCAAAAACCTACTGTATACCACCACACACAACTACATATTATTGTATACTATTGCACACCACTGCATCCTCATGTACCACCCGATGTCCTTTATGTGCCACTATAACAATCACTCTACAAATATCAACTGAGCCTGGATCACATAGTGATGTATCCACATTTTTCCTATACGCAATCTCCCAATCAACTGGTGCATATAATTCCCTGTTGGTTGGTCCATAATGAATTTTCTTAACTACCTCCTTTGTAGCTAAGACTTGAGCCAAAAGGAATGGCTCATGATCCCTACAATGAAAAATAGGTGCACAGTCAAAATCCTTTGCATCAAACCTCTCCTCCAACACCTGTAACTCTGGATGCTCCCCCGTGTGGGATCGTCATAAAAGCTCCTCCCTCAAATCATGAGTGCCACTCATGCCCTCATATGCCACTGCTACCAAAGATGATGGAGTCTCTATTGTTGTCATCAATGAAGAGTGTGCCAAACTAAGTTGGTAACAAAGCTCCTCAATCTCCTTTTTCTTGTTTTCAACGAACTTAAGAAAAAGGTCTCTATCCATGAACAACTGCAAGTAATCGGATTTCATCCACTCTAGTGCTTATTTGATGACACGTAATTGAGCACTAGTGATCCCATTTGCAATTTTTTTTTGTCTCTCCTCCATCTGATTTTTCCACATAAGATCTTCAATAAACTTATGAGTGTCATCCGCCCTTGTCAACACCTGCACAATATGCTCCTCTTTGACCAATAATTGGTCTTGTTGAGGTACAATCATGTCCTCATCATCATCAACATGATAATTGAGATATGTTGTTGAATCCTCATCAAGCATAGGTGATATCGCACTTAGACTTCCCACATCATAAGCATCATACATGGTGAAAGTTGTGGGATCCTAAACATCGACTGATTGGAACATGTCATCATAAGATGGTGCATCCTCTTCTTGTATCGATTCATCAGAGGTATACCCATATAACATACAAGTGTCCTCTGCCTCATCGGATAGCTCTGATGATGTATCATAGGCTATTGTTTGATCTTCCTTTGTGCACACATCCCCCTCATGGCTAGATGCATGCTCCTTCACCTGTCCTTCATGTTTGTCTTCCTTCACTTTCTGCCTTGTGCCTTTAAAATAATCCTCATCCAAATCCTCGATACAACTTCCATGCTTGAGTTCATAATAGTCTTTGAAGGGTAAAGTTGCACGGACCTTCTCATCCAATGTTAGGTACTCCTGGTAGTCAAGCCTATATTTATTTTCCTTCATCTCCCTCAAAAGTGCATTCAAACGTTTTGGATTAACCTTCTTGAGTAACTTCAACATGGCTGATAATTTGGTATTTTTTGGCTAGGGTTTCATCAAACATTTAATAAACCCTTGTCCATGGAATACACTGTTGTTTTCTCCCTTCTTTCTAAATTGCACGGATTTTTCCGGAAAAACTCTAAAAATTTGTCGAAATTGAAATGTTGATAACTTTACTTCCCGGACTTTGTTTCAATCGGTTTTCTTTTTTTAAATTGGGCATTTTTCTGAGAGGAATTCAAATGTCCCGTTTTTTTTTCCAAATTCTTATTAGAAAGTTTCATATATGAGCCTGAAGTGCGTCGCCCTTTTTTTTCCAAAAACAATTATGCAAAAGCATAGGATCGAAAGATCACCAACTATGATACCATTGTAATATCTCCAATAGAATGGGCAAAGATATTATGTCCTTCTATACAATAAATGTTCTTAATTCTGTAATTTGGTTGACAAATTTTCACAAACAATTTGCATGTATTCTACTAATAGACATACTGTCAAAAATATTGCAAGCATCCTAGATACACTTGGAATAGAAGAGAATCATGGAATATTTTATTATGAATGGGGACTGAATACAACAATCCAATGGTTTCTATGGAAACTACAATACATCAATGGAAAACACACAATACAAGCCAAAACCCTGGAATCATGCCATGGCCTCCTCAAAATATGAGATCAAATCCTCCAAGTGCCACAACTTCTCCAAGAAAATCACTACAATGCAAAACTGAAAACAAACCCAAGATGAAGCTCCAATGAAGATCATCGATGGATCCTCCTCCTTGTCTAGCTAGGGTGGATATTTCACCACCAAAACTAAACCTGCAGTGGAAGGGTTTTTCCCAAAACCCCAACAAAAACGCTGGCTACAAGAGCACTCAAGAAGATATAAAATCATAAAGCAAAGGTGAGGCTCTAACCCTCCTTTTATCCTTTTTCTATGCCTTATAGAACTTTCCCTGTTTTGACCAAATCAAATGTAACTTCTAGAATTTCCCCTATTTGACTAAATCAAATATGACCCTTATTTTTCCTCCAATTTTCACTTTAAGAGTAAAAGTCACTTTAATAATTGTTAAGTAACTTATTAATCTAAAGTTGTTTTACTTCCCTAATGTCACTTTAAAAACATAACATGTCCTAAGTAAGTGGCATTGAATGACCCCCATTTTTACACCTTTTTCTCCACTAACAAGCCACGAAATTCCCTTCTACTACAAGGCAAGGGAACCCCAAAATGGGGACATAACAAATCCTCCCTTCCGAAATATTTTTTGTCCTCAAACAATGCCATCATGACCTCATGCTCCATCCACTGTTCCAGACTGAAATTGAAGATGATACCAGGATCCCAAACCATCCTGTAAGATGTGAAGCATCCTCCACTCATGGCGTGGCCCGATAATGTACTGATATAATAGGCCTCCTGAAAACCACCAACAAGCAAGGTCACTCGATGTTGTAATAAGTCGATCAACCCATCAATGTACTGCTCTACTAGGGAACCAATCTCATGAGAGAAAAAATTGACTCTCGCCTCCATGTCAACTGTTGCATTTCCTCCTACTGAAATCCAAGGGTCCCAAGCTATCCTCAGAAAGGAATCACCATGCTAGTGCTGCACTACTTTGATCATAGTCATCCGACCATCGTTCCTACTCTGCATCCACAAGCTAAAATGCCTCGAAGGATTGCATCCACTATCAAGAATCATACCCATCCAATGTGTCTCGACTCTAAAATTAGACATCATAGAGAAGTCTATGTGGTCATCAATTGATAGGGAATCCACTACATCTCGTCAAAAGGAAAAGTCCTAATACTCCAACACCCTCGGTCTACTACAATTATCCAAGCATCGTCTAGAGAATCCCCCAACATATCATCCATAGATTCCCTAGACAGCAGAACCCCATAGAAGGTAAAATCGCTAGGATCCCACACTAGCTTGTAAGACATGAAACACCCTCTACTCATAACACTGGTATGTATGGAACCAATACAAGATCCACCTGACTGCCCCTGATAAGTCAGAAAATCATAAGCTACATAAATGCAGTCAAATCCTCATAAGACCACTCCTCCAAGCAACCACTCATAATCCTTCCAAAAGAAAACTCTGGAAAGTCAAATTCGGTGCTCTTTTCTCTAATAGTAGTTGAACTATCAAGCACTGTAATCCTAGGGTCCTAAACTAATCCTGGAAAGGTACCACCATGCTAACAATGCACCACTCTTATCATCATCATCGGACCAACGTGCCTAGTCTGCATCCTCCTCTCCTGGAACCCAAGTTGAACTCCCAGAAGGGACTGAAACCACTATCCTGGATCCTCCCCTGCGAAGGTGTCTTAGTGAGATCTAAACTTGCAAATCCATGAATAGCCTCAAGTTTGTCCTTCCATTTAGAGTAAGTCTCAACCTCCCCTCTACTGACGTCCCAAAAATAAAGCAGACCAATCACTGTCACTGCTCTGTCAACTATCATCTGAATCAATATATCACTCATATGAATTCTCGAATCCCACCACCAAATAGGAAGTCCACCACTCCTAATACCTACTAGTTGTTGGTGTACCATACTAGTAACCATTGGAGTTAAAATGAGCCAAGTCCCTCGTATGCCATCATCTGGTGGAAACCTAGTACTATGAATCAACTTTGTGCCTGTTGATCTGTTTAGCTCCTGCCAAACTGCACCGGAAAATCTGCTATCTTGATCACCATCAATGTACCCAAGTAATTTGTGGAGTCTAAATACCTCCCTAGAAAGTAGCCCTGTCACCTGTGGTGCCTAATACTCATATAAGTACCCAGAATGCCCTACTAAAGGTGAATCATACATAGCCATCATAATCCTCTCCCTAAGTGTGGACTCAAGGAATACATGTGTGCAACCTCCGTAGTGGATAATGCCATCCACCACTCTGTCAAATGAAATCTCAGTGAATCGATCCAATACAATACGAATCTATGCTCTAACCACATAGCCCAAATGAAAGAATTATGTCATGGATATAATCCTACCTGCCTCACCCAACTGACTTAGGTTAACCCACCATGTCTTGCTAAAAATATTTTTGGCATCAGAAAATAGCACTAGATGCCACTACCCGCAAGACTAGAAAGCACCAGGTTTGTTGGTCAACCCTATGGTATGACCAAGAAATCAGGGGTAACATCTAAGAGTAATCATGCAGGAATCCTGTTCTCTGTCCCTGCTCTGGTGATATCCCAATCGAAGCTCACTCTTCAAAGAATATTCCTCTCCCTGAAGCTCGTCTATCAACTCAATGATGTGTATGCAGTCCTTGTCTAGAGGTCTCCACGAGGGGAACGTCCCAAAAAACCATTGTATACCACTACACACAATGTATATTGTTGTATACTATTGTACACCACTGCATCCTCATGTACCACCTGGTGTCCTTTATGTACCACTGTAACAATCACTCTAAAAATATCAACTGACCTTCAATCCCATAGTGATGTATCCACATCTGTCCTATACACAATACCCCAATCAACTGGTGCATATACTTCCTTTCTGGCTGGTCCACAAGGAATTTTCTCAACTACCTTCTCTGTAGCTAAGCCTTGAGCCAAAAGGAATGGCTCATGATCCCTACAATGAAAAATAGGCGCACGGTAAAAATCCTCTGCGTTAAACCTCTCCTCCAACACTTGCAACTCTGAATGCTCCCCGTGCGGGATCGTCACAAGAGGCTCCTCCCTCAGATCAAGAGTGCCACTCATGCCCTCATGTGTTATTGTTGCCAAAGATGATAGAGTCTCTGTTGTTGTCATCGATGAAGAGCGTGCCAAACTAATCTAGTAACAAATCCCCTCAATCTCCATTTCCTTGTCTTAACGAACTTAAGAGAAAGGTCTATATCCATGAAAAACTGCAAGTAATTGGATTTCATCTGATGTAGTACTTCTTTGATGATGCGTAATCGATCACTAGTGATCCCATTTGCATTTTTGTTTTGTCTCTCCTCCATCTGATTTTTCCACATAAGATCTTCAATAAACTTATGAGTGCCACATGCCTTTGTCAACACCTGCACAATCTGCTCCTCCTTGACCAATAATTGGTCTTCCAACCCCTGTCGAGGTAGAATCACGTCCTCATCATAATCAACATCATAACTACGATATGGTGTTGAATCCTCATCAAGTGTAGGTGATATCACACTTATACTTCCCACATCATAAGCATCATACACGGTGAAAGTTGTGGGATCCTCAACATCAACTGATTGGAACATGTCATCATAAGATGTTGCATCCTTTTCTTGTGCTTATTCATCATAGGTATACCCATATAACACACTAGTGTCATCGGACTCATTGGATAGCTCTAATGATGTATCATATGATACTGTTTGATCTTCCTTTATGCACACATCCTCCTCATGGCTAGATGCATGCTCCTCCACCTATCCTTCATGCTTGTCTTCCTTCACTTTCTGCCCTATTCTTTTAAAACAATCCTCATCCAAATCCTCGGGACAACTTCTGTGCTTGAGTTCATAATAGTATTTGAAGGGTAAAGCTGCACAAACCTTCTCATCCAATGTTAGATGCTCGTAGTAGTCAAACATGTATTTATTTGCCTTCATCTCCCTCAAAAGTGCATTCAAATGTTCTAGATTAACCTTCTTGAGTAACTTCAACATGGATGATAATTTGGTATTTTATGGATAGGGTTTCATCAAACATTTAATAAACCCTTGTCCATGGAATGCATTGTTGTTTTCTCCCTTCTTTGTAAATCGCGCGACTTTTTTCGGAAAAAAAACCTGAAAACTGTCGAAATTGAAATGTTGATAACTTTACTTCCCGAACTCTGTTTCGGCCGATTTGTTTTATTGAAATTGGGTATTTTTCTGAGAGGAATTCAAATGTCCAATTTGTTTTTCCAAATTCTTCTTAGAAAGTTTCATATATGAGCCTAAAGTGCGTCTAGCTCTTTTTTTCCAAAAACAATTCTGCAAAATCACAAGCTGACAAGATCACTAGCTCTGATAACACTGTAATATCCCTAATAGAATGGGCGGGGATATTATGTCCTTCTATACAATAAATATTCTTAATGCTCTAATTTGGTTGGCAAATTTTCACAAACCATTTGCATGTATTCTACTAATAGACATATTGTCAAACATATTGCAAGCATCCTAGATACACTTGGAATAGAAGAGAATCATGGAATATTTTATTATGAATGGCGACTGAATACAAAAATACAATGGTTGTTATGGCAACTGCAATACATCAATGGAAAACACGCAATACAAGCCAAAATCCTGGAATCATGCCATGGCCTCCTCAACAGATGAGATCAAATCCTCCAAGTGCCACAACCTCTCCAAGCAAATAACAACAACCCAAAACTGAAAACAAACCCAAGATGAAGCTCCAATAAAGATCTTGGATGGATCCTCCTCCTTGTCTAGCTAGGGTGGATATTGCACCACGGAAACTAAACCAAAAATGGAAGGATTTTGTCCAAAACCCCAACAAAAACACTGGCTACAAGAGCACTCAATAAGATATCAAAACATAATGCAAAGTTGAGGCTCTACCCCTCCTTTTATCATTTTTCCATGCCTTCTAGAACTTTTCCCTTTTTGACCAAATCAAATGTAACTTCTAGAATTTCCCCTTTTTGACCAAATCAAATGTAACTTCTAGAATTTCCCCTTTTTGACTAAATCAAATATAACCCTTATTTTCCCTCCAATTTTCAATTTAATATTAAAAGTCACTTTAATAATAGTTCAGTAACTTATTAATCTAAAGTTGTTTTGCGTGTGTGTGTGTGTGTGTTTGTATAAAGGGTCACAAGTTAGGCGTTCTCCTTAGAATCCTCTTCAAATTTGGTTGTTAGAACAAGGTCTAGAGATAGTTAAATTGGGAATAGTTCACCATGAATAGAACACATCAACAAGCTTCTCAGATTGCCTATAAACCCAAATTTCAATCGCTTGTACACAAAGCCAATTCCCAAGAGGATCGTTGTTCAAAAATTCTACCAGTTGTTGATTCTAGCTGTCAAGATTCCTCTGCTCTCTTTTCTTATCATCATTGTCAATATGTGTTTGTTGTGTAGGTTTGATAGCCCTTTTATTCATATTGTCCTCATGCTTAGCCAATAAATTTTGCTAGAAATTGATGTTTGACAATACACAAGATCATTGAAAAGTGTTTTCCTATTCGATTGTTGTAATGTCCCCACTTTTGGACATCATTATATTACAGAGTGTTATGCTGACCAGAGTAGCCAGACGAGGGTGATAGAGAGTACAAGAGCTATTGAGGGGTTTTATTGGGCCCGACTGGCATCGCTCATCTTATTTCATCATCATGATCCATTCCGCACAGCTTGACTTTGGTTTCATTGCATTCCGACGATTTTTGTAATTTTGAGTTATTTTGGGCTATATGTTAATTAAATTCACTAAGGAGGTCATATTGGGCATAATACTTGGAGGAACTTCTTGGTGTAATAGATCACTGGAATCGAGAGGAATATCACTACAAGATAGAATAATGAGAAGTGATTTTCAGTGGCCACAGAAGCCACAAGGAGGAATAAACCACTTTTTAGAGGTAAAATGGTTAATTAATTAATAAAAGTGATTTAATTAATTAATTAATAATTAAATAAAGTAAAAGTCACTTGGAGAGACAAGGTGAGCAGGGAGGATAAAAGAGAGATAGGGGCCTCTATTCTCTCATTATGTTGTTTATCAGTTTGATATCTGGTTTCTTGCTAGTGAACCCATGCACTTGGGGGTTTTGAGGGTTTTGACTTACAAACCCTAGAGATCAGCTTGATGGTGAAAGATCCCACACAACCTGGTCCAAGCTTGGACACGGAGCTGAAATATTCCTCCCTCACCATTCTACATCAGATCTATTCAGTCACAGGTGGATTCTACATCAGCTACAAGTACAGAAGAGAACAGGTGCGCAACTACAGGGGGTTTCCAACAGGAGGGCGCACCATCTTGAGAGGAGTAACTCAATCTGGGAAGAGGAGGAGGATTTTGGGAAAAGGAGCTTCTAGGTATTCTTGGTATGGCCTAGGGCGCCTTCTTTAGCCTCTTTCGGAGGGTTTTTATATGTCATATTATTTATTGGAGCTTGGCACGAGCTGAAGAAGAGGAGGATGCACTGCAGATTGAGGATTCAGTCTTTTGGTGGGTCAGTTCTTTGTCTTTCGACCTAAGACTTTGCCAGGGAGTTTCTCTTGGCCCGATCTACAGTTTGGCATCTCCCTCAGGGGATTTCGAAGCTATAGTCTTCGAGGGAAAATTATTGGCTTGGTTCATCTAGGAGGACGCATCTGTTATTGGAGATATTGTGGTTTGGGGGTCTTCCAGATGAGCTATTGCTCTAAGATTGCTCATACCTTCTTGTCATCACCTGATCTATCTTCTCCTAGATTTTGTAGAGGTTTGGGGCCATCGAAGAAGAGCTCATACCTTCCTTGGGCCATTCCAGTTAGGAAATACACATTGTGCCAGAGAGGGCATCACCTACAACAGAGGATATCCATCGATCTTCATTGTTACTTGGTGTTCAGCTTGTAGAGGATTTTGGAAGCCTGGATCTTCTTCTATCTTGTATCTTGGAGGCTTTATCATCCCAACACTCTATTCACTTATATGTATTCCAGATATGCACCATTTTTGTATGAGGTCAAAGATCTATTATTAATAAATCATATCTGAGGTATTTATGGCTATTTCTTGTGTTGATCTTGCATCTCGTTGAGTACATTCCATTGACATATCTTCTTGATTATTGGCTGCAAACACACATTAAACCATCATATTAAACCCTAGTGCAACTCATGAGACTTAAGTCTGCAAAGTGTTTAATGAAATTCCACAACCACATAAAAATCAATGAAAAACGCAATGTTCCTGGCATATTGGCTTGGGAACATTACAGTGGTCTCAAAGCAAATTTCCTTCGCAAGACTGTGATATACATTGATGATCTAGAGGAGAGATGGAGTTTGTAGATGTTGGAAAGGAGACCATATATTGTGATAAGGAATATTACACCCTTAGTGAGACATGCAAGGCTCAAGTAACATTCCAACAGTTTGTATCCATCAAAAATCCTAGGTGGAGCAAAGATGAGGTTACACATTGTTGAAATGTTGTAACTGCAAAGAGTATTCTATTTATTATTCATTTATTATTCATTAGATCAATCCCCTTTTGTGGATTGATCATGTCGGGCATTGTAATTGACCAAATCCCCTTTTGGGGATTGGTCAAACCCTAAATATATTATGCAAATTGAGAAGTCGGCCCCCAAGCAATTTAAAGTGGTTTTAACCACTCAAGAGACAAGTCGGCCCTACCCAGTGAAGGGACACATTTTCAGCACCTGTCAGTTTATATAAATAAAGGAAGCCAACGCCTCATTTGTTCACTCACTCACTCAATCATCGAGAGCGCAAGTTTGGTAGTTGCAGTTGGAGAAGAAGGAAGAGAGAGAGGCGCATTGCTCGATAGAGGATATTCTCTAGTGTTTGGTTTATTGCCTTAGAATTGTATTGGCTATCTATATTAAGGAATTTTTTGCTGGGTTTTCTTCCCCATGAGGGTTTCCCAGGACAAATGTTGTGTATCTTGTGATTGTGTTTCTCTCAGTGATCCTATCTATGCTATGGTTATCTAGTAAATTGAAAAGAAACCTAATAATAGCTTAAACCTTAACATGATTTCAGATCTAAGTTGAAGAGAGCATCTTTCACTGGATAAAGAAAAACGTCGTTGTTGTAGAAGAAAATCAGGGATTTTTATTGAAGAGGAATTTCAGCCCAAAAATCATCTAGAAAAGTGTGCCCTAGCCTAGGGAACTCTTTGGCACCTTTAATGCATCTTTTCAGTGGATAGAACTCCCAGAAAGTGAAACCCTAGTTTTCACCAGTACTAGAAAACCAGAATTACCAGTCCAGAATTCCGCTAGTCAAGATTGAAGGGGAAAATTTTGGATTTTCTGAAATCCAACTGCACCAGGCTACTCGCCTCAGCCAATTGCACCTCCTGGTAAGTTCAAAATTAAATTCCGAGCATTTTCAATTTTTTGGCATTTCCCTAGCTCCAGGTAAAGATATCTGCAAGCACTAAGCTTGTTGTTAAATTTGACAGCATCGACAGTCATTCTCCAATGATAGGCCATATGGGCCACCTTGAGGCTAGCTAGGGATATTTGGAGAATCAACCAGTCTTGTGAGGTATTGACAAAAGCCAGGGGGAACGGACAACCTCTGTGAGTCAAACCAAATGTCAGGACGAACGAGATGCTATGTGAGTCTAATGCAAAAGTCAGGGGGAACGTACAACCTATATGAGCATAGACAATCTTGTGCAAAAGTCAGGGGGAACGTACAACCTTTGTGAGCATAGACAGACTAGTGCAAAAGTCAGGGGGAACATACAACCTCTGTGAGCCTAGTCAAACCTTGTGAGCCATGAGAAAAAGTCAAGGTATCTAGCAAAAGTTAGGTTGAATGTAAAATTCCTATGAGCTAGAAACAAATGATATTCCTAATATTTCAAATGATGTAATTGTATTGATCTAGTGCGTTGGCACGTGTAAACATTATCCACCATGAAGAGAATTTCGAATTGCCTTGTCAAGAGTTGTAACTAAAGTCTTGAGTCTAGTTCTATGTTAGAACTAAAGTGTAATGTTGAGTTGCAACTAAAGTCTTGAGTCTAGTTATATTTTTAGTAATGTTGAGTTGCAACTAAAGTCTTGAGTCTAGTTCTATCTTAGAACTAAAGTGTAATGTTGAGTTGCAACTAAAGTCTTAAGTCTAGTTCTAAGTTCGAACTAAAGCATGTCAGTCTCAAGTCTAGTTCTAAGTTCGAACTAAAGTGTAATGCTGAGTTGTAACCAATCTCAAGTCTAGTTCTAAAGTTCGAACTAAAGTGTAACGCTGACTTGTAACCAATCTCAAGTCTAGTTCTAAGTTCGAACTAAAGTATGAAGCTGAGTTATGACTAATGCATGCAATCAGGTTACTATTTCGAGCTTCTCTTCTTCCCCTCTTCAGCCTATATAAGAAGAGGTCGAACCCTCTCCTCAACACAGTTCTGCAACACAGTTTTGCAATACAGTTTTGCAACACAATTTTGAAACAGAGTTTTCATATGCAAGTTGAGGGTGAAGTAATAGAGGAGCACATCAGTGATAAAGAGGCAACATATCAAAGGTGTATTTCAGCAAGGTCTTGTAAGTCTTTGTCAGGTCAGAGTCATCTTGGCAAGCTCTTTGAGAGAAGTACATTCATGGTGGATATTTGTAAGAGATCTTACATTATTAATGCAATAAAGGAATATTGTTTGCTGGGGTTTTTCTCCCTGTACAGGGTTTCCCAGGGTATTTGTGTTGTTGATATGCATGTTTACTTATCTATATAATTATTGCTATTCGATTATGATTTGAAATTGTTGAAGTGTATTAAGTTGGAATCAAAGTATTGAAGAAAATAAAAGAATTAATCCGCATAAGAAATCAAGCTCATAATCTAACACTTGTTGACAAGCTAGAAGGTGTGGAAAACTTCAATGCCTGGAAGTATAGGATTGCACTCATTCTTGAAGAGAATGACCTAGCAAGATTCATTAAAGAAGATGCACCAGAACATGTCGATGTTGTAGCTAAAGAAAAACAACAAGATTCATTAAAGAAGATGCACCAAAACATGTCGATGTTGTAGCTAAAGAAAAACAACAAGATTCATTAAAGAAGATGCACCAGAACATGTCGATGTTGTAGCTAAATCAAAACACCAAAAGGACACAGTTGACCCGACAGATGACCCGAAATGCAAAGTCCCGAAATGATTGGCCCCTGGTCACCGCCAGTGGTCATGTGAAAGGAAGGGGCTTAGCCAGAAAAGCTAGCGCCCACTGTGTAGATTTCTCAAAAAGGGAAAAGGCGCCAAGGGGATGAACGCGCGGAAGTTTTCTCAGTAACTACCAGAACGAAGTGATTGCATCTAAAAGAGAATTCGAGGAGCAGTAGGGTGACTGCCAAAGGAGCCGAAGAGTCTCGAGGTAACTGCCAGAACAAAGTGATTGCATCTGCCAGAGAATTCGAAGAATATCAAGGTGATCGCCAGAGGAGCTGAAGAGTCTCGAGGTAACTGGAAATGGAATGAAGTCTCATCATAGAGACAATTGACATATGGAAAAGTGTCGAAGTATGTAACTACAACAGAGAGGATAAGCTCGACTGTGACAAAGAAGATGAAGAGTCGCACCGCCAGAGAAGGCAAAGAATCTTAGGATAAGTCACTGATGACGAACAAACTCGGGATAACCAGCAAAGAAGACGATGGGTTGCGTGGACGATCTGGCAGAGGACCTAGCATGATAAATATACGTAGAACAGAGAAGAGATGGTTGTTGTTGTGGATAGTTATTCATGCGGGTAGAGGCATGATGTGTGCAAGAGTTGAAACGCACAGAAGAGGCGTAGCACATTGAATGGAAATAATACACGGAGCATAAGGCACAGAAGAAAGAGATAGAGCAGACATGCTTATCTGAAAGAGGAAGAGAAAGCTGAGGTGTACATTCAGAGACAAAGCAGAAGAACAAAAATCTCAAGGAGATGCGAGCAGGAAGACACTGATGCAGGCAGAGCAGAGCAGTGTGTTGACCGCCCATTTAGCAATGATGGTCAACTCATGTGCCATGAAGTATTCATCTATGTGGAAGACATTATTGGTTCTACTTGGGTATCTGATACCCCAGCATCAAATTTTTGTAAACAGAATTTCCGCACCCCTGCGTGGGTTAATAATGTAATAAGTCTGCATGGATCATAGTTAGGTCAGGTACCTTGGGTGATCCATTGGAGGAGTTCCTTTCATCGGGGGTTTTTTATCCTCAGGTTGTCGACCAGACAAGCTCCTGGCCGACTTCCCTTGAGTTTTTCCCTCCATTGACTTCCTCCAAAGTGGTGGAAGGCGCTCTGATGGTGTCATTCTTTGGTAACCTTGTTTAGGAATGTTGTAAATGACCATGTAAGACAGCACGCGGAATTTCGTGGAATTCCGTTAAGTCTAGCTAGGTTTTTTTTAAGGTTCCGAATTAATTAATTGATTAATTAATCAATTAATTCTGGGTATTTAA
>CBVK0100069666.1:0-14768 GCA_900067695.1 Picea abies
TCTATAACCCCTGGAGTCAACACTCCGCCAGGTGAACTTGTGGGAGACTAAGGGATCTAAGGAATAAGGCCCCCGCCTTATTGCACACCCCTTAGAATCATTGTGAGCGACTGTCACAGTCTACCCTCACAGCATCGTGGATCCTCTTGAACTAGGTAATTGTTAACCTACAGTTCAAGCCACAATGGGAGTGGTAGTAGGCAGTGGTAGGGTTGTTGTCCACCCCTCTCCCTCAACCTCTCTGGAAATCATGTGTGGCCCCTTTACTCCAAATGTGAGTCTAGTTGGCAAGTTATCGTCAGCCTGCATCATCAACAATCGTGTTATAACATGTCAACATCATATCATCAGATCAAAGAAATATCACAGTAAATAAATCAACCCAAATAGCACACTCCCTGACTCAATCTAGAGTCCAAGGGGGTTCCACCGATGCCTCTGCATCCTCAAGGTCTGAAACCCTGCACACTCAATGAAACTGAGTCAACAACACCTGTCTACATCAAAGTAGTAAAAACATCATTTCATCCATCATAACGCATCATAATCAAGGATAAATGGTTTAACATCATAAAAGTCCAGATCAGTTGCGAGAAAGTGTCCTCAAAGAATAAGTTTTCTCAGTGCGCCAGAGCGGGATGTTACAACGAGATTCTGTCAAACAACAATTATGGTCCAATTCTTTAACATTTTATGCAAGTATATCTTTGTAGGTTTGTCTAGAAATCACTGTCCAACAAGCATGTTCATAATTTGCATCTATTTGCAATCGAATTTTTTTATGTTTGTACAATGTTTTTCTTGACATTACCATTGTTCTTTCCATGTGTCATGTCAAACAATCTTTTATATTGCTAGATGAAACAACTGTTGTTTGTATCACTCTACATGCAACAGTGTCATCTTTTTTTCGAGATTTTCGAAAAGATTTTAATACACTAGTTATATTGTCAAAGACATTCTGTTTCACCTTTGTATCTTTTGTCAACTTTTGAATACCCAATAATGTTGTAGCTTCTTTTAACTTTCTTGACTATATTAGACAGAGTAAAAGTTGATCTTGTACTGTTATTGATTCATCTTTGAAAAAAGTATTATACATATTCTTAGTTCGATATCTTATATGGTGCTTAGCTTCTTTCTTCCCAAATTTGTCAGTGTCAATGTAATGAACCTCAATTTTGACATAAAAAAAAATCTATGGGACATTAATCTCCAATTTTGTTTAATAGATTTGTAGCGAAGGGGAGGTAATATTCACTCTGATCTAAGATCTATGTTCTGACCACCACACGATGACATCCCTATACTAGGACAACTTAAAACTTTAGATGCGTAGTTCTCCAAAAGTTCTAGCACTTTTCTTTAACACACACACACACACACACACACACACACACACATACACACATATGTGTGTCTATATAGTAATTAATATTTAGGATTTATAGTCCTAATCTCTCCTTTAACACATGAATCTTTATGCATGTGCGCAAGACTATTCCATTTGATCTTGAAATGAAAACATCTACCACAAATGAATAATGGAGTCAGGAGATATACCCCTTGGTATAATATACATGGCATATCATAAGTTAGTAAATATCATTTGAAAGAGGTCTAAGTCATTCAAACGCATTTCCTTCTGAAATTATTCATGGTTAAAGTTATTTTAGTCATCATACTTACAAAAGATTGGGTAAAGAAAATCTCACGCAAATCCCTCTTCAACTATGTATTAACTAAGCTTTGTCTCACCAAAAAAGTCATTTGAATGGTAAGTTAACTCAGACGAAACCATTGTACTTAAGTGGTCCCAACTAGTTGTCTCATGAAGGGATTGTCATTAATTTCACGTTTTCTGTTGATAAGCGAAGGAGATGTACTTGTGAGAAAGAAGTTAAGGCTCTTCTCCTGTGATTAATGGAGGTCCTGTGTATGCAAGTTTCGATGGCCCTTTCACCTGACCCTTCCTCCAATCCTATCGTGCCAACTCTGCCCTAGCACATGGCTCAACCAACCTTGTACCCTAAACATTTATTATGCATAGCGCAAGATCCTATTAGGGTTAGGCGAGTTTTTCTTTATCATTGTGAACCTCGAAATGGCTCTGTGTGTTATTTCCTCAACATGCGAGAACTGTCGATTTGGAGGTCTGGAACAGACAACATTATCTGTCTTCGTGGTAAGTTTTTAAGATGCTATCATGATTTAAGTAAAAGAGTGGAGTCTCGAAGATTCATTACAGCGAAATCCATATTCATTTTGTAACTCTTGCTATATATTTAATTTAAATCCTCTCCTCATTGATATTTCTTGAAATATTTCAAGATTGTTCCTGCTTCTGTAAAAATTGGATTATTCATTTGTTTTTCCATCTCAATCCTTTCGAAGGTCTCGACACTCCATCTCTTCATCCCGAATTCATAGAATTTATGCCTGCATAGTTCCCTTTCTATGCAACTTCCAACTTAGGGTTTCGTTATCTCCCTAGTATCGCTATTCTTTTACGCTCTTACTTTGTTGTGGTGTGTCAAGGTCTGGTGTTTAGTTCTCATAAAGCTTTGCTAGATTTGACTGTACACATTGTGTGTAGCACCTTATGTTACTTCTCTTTCTTTGTCTTCGTAAAGGGTGAGTCCACCCTTCGGTACTTTTATTCCAACCCTTAGTTGGTCCTTACTAATAAAATGTTTTCTTTAAAGACTAATATATTCTTATCTAGTGTAATAAAAATATGTCTCTTAATGTCACTTCCGTTATCTACAGGTGGTATACACAATTTTAAGTTTGGTAAATTTTTAGCATGATGGTTGACTCTATTTTAACATTGAATTAGAGTACCCTCTACAATATAGATAGTTGGTTCTGTGTGTAGTGTTTCCATATGCCCTCGAACTGTTCACATGATATATATTATACGATGTGTAATTTAAATATTAGCACTATGATTTTTTTCATTTCATAAAGATGTTGATATATATATTTTGATGCCAATATTAATGATGGGAGCCCGTTGTTCTGAGGGTACCCATCATGAGTTCCATGGTCCACCCTCCTTTAGGCTTAAAACATCTATTCAACTAGAAGGCAGAAACAAGAGGACACCGAGACTTCAGGTCCTAAGTTAAGTACCACTATGGAATGACTGTTACTATCAATTAGCATTCAATTTCAAGTTTGTTAGTATTAATCTCGTATATTTTACTAATGTTTACAAATGGTAATTACTTCTAGATATTTCGACCATGCAAGGTACCAGAGGCTGGTCCCTATCCATCGCGCAAAAGGTATTCGGGTTTCGTACATAGTAACTTTTAGGATTAGCTTCCAAGTTCAAGGATATGGAGACCATGGCTCTATTCCGAATTTATTGTTATTAAATGAAGTTTTTGTACCAATTTATTGTATTGGTTGATTAAGGGGTAAACCCTAATTTCATGTCAATGATCCATTTTTGGGAGAGAACACAATAATGCGTGATGTTGGACATATTTTGATTTTGGTTTGATTCGTATTACCAACTTTCAAGGTCTCATCACCGAATTCTTTCTCTTGTATTATTGTATTTAAAAATACCAGGGTTAGCTAATTTAAATACAATTTAATGGTATCAGGTTTCTTTATATTTCCTATACTGTTTCTAAAGAAGACATATTAGCCTGTATACTTCCAGAAATATATTTCCCATAATTTTGTTTGTTACCTTTGTATTTATTGTATTCAAATTTTTTTATCATAGACAATAGAACTAACATTTCTTTACTTCAATATTATCGGTATGATTTGTTACTCATTAATACACTTTTCACAGTTTGAACTTATTAAAATGTGATTATTCATGAAAAGGGGCTTTCGTATTTATGATTACTGAGTTTATCAATCTTTGTCCTTCTATCAATTTATTTTCCAAAATACTTTTTTAAAAGATTTGATTCGTTCCTTAGGTCCTATTTTTTTTCTGGAACGTATTAAGATTTATGAGACTGTTTGTCGTACATTATAGTTTAACACCTGTTGGGTCAGAAATCCATAAAATTCTACAGCCATGCATAATGAAATTAACTTACAATTTTCCTTCACATTGAATCTTAACGAAGTCGAGTTAGAATATCACACCCCTGCATAGGTATTAGATATATATTAAATACATATAGATATGATTCTATATGAATCTTCATTTCCGTGATGCATCGATATTATGGCAGTGTTATTCCACTGTGTATTCTTTTAGAGTAAGATACGAGTGTATAATAACTTTCTATTCTTGCATTTATACAACCATAGGGTTTATATTATCCGAAATTAGATTCAGACTGACTTTGTTTCTTTAAGTAGAAGCATTCCAGTGTGCTCACACTGTTATGATTCTACTCGAATTTTGGATATAGAGGCAGTTCTAAAATCAAAGTATAACAGTAAACTGGCAAGGTGTTTAACCTACGTTTGTTCCTATCCATTCCTAATTTAACTTTCAGCCATCAATCACACAACATTATGCTAGCTCTACTCTTTCATTCATTTACCTCTAAGCAAATCTTAATTAAAAGGAAATTCATCAGAAATAATTTACCCATAAATATATAGATGTATTCTGAGAACCATTTCAAAATAAGAGATATATAACCACAAAAGGGTAAATGAACATATCTGAACCAGTTTGTTGAAAAACAAAGAGAACAACCATGTTCCTCCCAACCTTATAAAGGAATAGCCAAAGTCACTTGCTCCATTCACCCCCTATCCTAACCATGAATCCATGAGGGAAAACACATAACCCCACCTCAGCAATCATGCTTTAATCTCAACAACTTCCCCTTGCCTCACACTCAGAAATTAGTGTTCATAACAACAAGAGATTGGTAATTTCCACATCATACTAGGCAGCGTCCTTCCTCCTCACATATGCCATATATCCCCAAAAAACAAAAGTGCCTAGGTCTTTTTCCCCTTGGGCATTTTTGCAGCTTTCCAAATCCCTGATTTTTAGGGGCTCCCAATGGCCAAATTCTTGATTTTCCACTTGTAACGATCTACCCTGAGGTAGTTCCAACATGTTTCCCACTCATGGAGCTATGGTTAGTTGATTTTAACATGGTTGTTCCATTTGTCCTCCAGCAATAATTATAAAATATTTTGTTTCATACAAGTGTCATAGTCAAGTGGTTAGTTGAGTCAAATAAGATATCTTCCCAACAGTCATAATCATTAATTACAATTAACAAAATTTGGAATTCGGAATTGCCATAAATGGAAAAAAGTTTCCAATTTTGAAATTACCAAAAATGGAAATAATTTCCTAAGAAATTTCAAACTTCAAAATAATTTGTTTTTGGGGATGTTACATACTTTCCCCCTTCAATACAACTCTCTCCTTAGTGTTTGTTCCTTACTTGGAATAGGATTGGATGAGATTTCTGCAAATCTCCCTCCAACTCCCAAGTGGCCTCCTTAGGGGTAAAGTGCTTTCATTGCAACTTTACCTGAGCAGCGGCTCTGTTCCAAAGTGTTATTTCTCTTCATTCCAAAATGCGTATAGGTTTATCTTGGAACTTGCCTTCTGGTTCCACCTGCACCAAGTTCCAATTGATCATATGAGTAGGGTCATGAACATAATTCTTTAACAGAGAAACATGAAATACATTATGAATTTTTAGATTGGATGGAAGTGCAAGTTGATATGCTATGGGTCCAATTCGAGCTAGTATCTCTAAGGGCCCACAAAACCCAGGTGCCAACTTGGCACAGTTCCCAAGGTTTAGTGAACTTTTATGGGTTTTGACTTTTAAGTAACCATGCTCTCCCACTTGAAACTCCAAGTGTCTTCTTTTCTGGTCCACATAACTGTTATGTCTGTCCTGTGCCTCTTTTAAGTTTTGTTGTTCCTTTCTTACCATACTCTCCATTTCCTGGAGGATTTCTGGTCCAACCATGAGTTTTTTAACTGGGTTATCCCAACTAATTGGAGTCATACACTTTCTGTCATACAGTACCTCGAAGGGGCTCATTTTTCTCTAAGTTTTGTACCCATTGTTGTATGCAAATTCTACCAAGTGCAGGTAATCTTCCCACTTGCTTAGTTTTTTTCTTACATACATGCAGAGCATATCTTATACGATTTGGTTTGTTCGCTCAGTCTGTCCATCTATTTGTGGATGGTAACTCGTTTTGAAATTCAAGTTAGTATTTAACCCTGCAAACAATTCTTTCCAAAAATCCGACGTAAATTTTACGTCTCTATCCAAAATCACCATTTTAGGAATACCATGCAATCTAAAAATTTATTTCATGAATATTTTAGTGATATTAATAGCTTTAAAAGTACATTTTACAGGAACAAAGTGTGAAAACTTACTAAGTTTATCGATTACCACCATAACAGAATCATTATGTTTCTGAGTTCTAGGCAAACCTGTAATAAAGTCCAACGATATAATCTTCCATTTCCATTCTGGCACCGGTAAGGGTTGTAATAGGTTGGTTGGATGCTGGTGTTCGAATTTTACCTGCTGACAATCTTGAAACTTAGCTAAGTATTTTGTTGTTTCTCCCTTCATATTAGGCCAATAAAATAAGTTTCTAAGTGTTGTTATCATTTTCTGGTATCCTGGATGACCATAATATGGTTTCTTATGCACTTCATCCAAAACTATTAACTTTAACTCTGCCAAATCCAGTATGTATATTATGTTTTTAACTCATAGTGGACCATTTTTGTCAATAATCAGATTTGGTTTGTCTGAATTCCTTGTAGTGTTCTGTAATTTTGCCACTGTTTGAGTGTACTTCTCGTCGTTATTACCTGCAATTTTTATCCTCTGTTCAAGATTGCTTTCTGCCCTGCTAATATTTATTTCAAATAACCCATGAACTCTTTTTATTAAAGCATATGCTACTTTATTTTCCGTACCCCTTATATGTCTTACCTCAAAGTCAAATTCACTCAAGAAGGCTAGCCATCTTGCTTGCCTTGCATTAAGGTCCGACTGAATAAAAAAATATTTCACACTTCTATTGTCTGTCAATAATAGAAATCTTCTGCCCATTATGTAGTGCTGCCACATTTTTAAGACGTGTATTACAATGGCCAATTCTAAGTCATGAGTGACGTAGTTTCGCTCGTGTTCCTTAAGTTTTCAGGACTCATAACAAATAACATGTCATTCTTGAGTTAGGACACCACCTAGTCCTTCTTTACTCGCGTCTACATAGACAATGAAGTCTTTATCTAGATCTACTACCTTTAAAATGGGTGTTGTTGTTAACAATTCCTTTAACTTATTAAAACTACCTTGACACTTCTGTGACCATTTAAACTTGGTTCCCTTCTTTTGTAACGATGTGACAGGGTAAGCAATTTTGGAAAATCCCTCTATAAATCTGCGGTAATATCTGATGATTCCCATGAATGATCGGATGTCCACTACATCCTTGGGTACCGGTCATTCCATGATGGCCCTTATTTTCTCATGATCAACTGCAATTATTTCTGTAGATATTACATGTCCTAGGTATTGTATTTTCTTCTGATAAAAATCACACTTATCGAATTTAGCATACAGTTTGTGCTTCCTTAAAGTTTGCAGAACTATTATTAAGTGTTCTTTATGTTCTTCTTCTGTTTTAGAATATACCAAAATATCGTCAATAAATACTAACACGAATTTGTCCAAGTATTGACTGAAAATATTGTTCATTAAACACATAAACGTGGTTGGCGCGTTAGTGAGTTCGAAAGGTATAACCACAAATTCATAATGTCCATATCTTGTTCAAAAATCTATTTTACTTATATCTTCATATTTTATCCTAACTTGGTGATAACCAGATCGTAAGTCCAATTTCAAGAGAATTTTTGCCCCACCTACTTGATCGAATAAGTCATTTATTTTAGGTAAGGGGTACTTGTTCTTAATAGTCATCTTGTTTATTTATTTGTAATCGATGCATAATCTCATATTTTTTTCTTTCTTTTTCACAAAGAGGACTGGTGCTCCCCATGGGGAAACACTCGGTCTGATATATTCTTTGTCCAATAATTCTTGTAGTTGGATTTTTAGTTCTGTTAATTCCGACAAAATCAATTGGTAAGGTGTTTTTGAGATAGGGGATGAACTAGGAAATAGGTCAATATAAAAGTTTATCTCCCTCCATGAGGGTAATTCAAGTATCTCATCGAAAAACACATCTCTAAAATCGTGTAATACGGAAAAGTCCTCCAAGTTGGGTTTATCTTCTTTTTCTAACAGGTTTGTTACTTGGATGGCATAAACTCGACAACCCTTTCTCATGCATTTTTTGAATTGCATTGCTGAAATTTGTCTAACTGATACTGGTTTTTGTATACCTTGAACTGTCCTAGTAGTGTCATTTTCGTCTTTATACTTAAGTGATTTTTCATAACAATCTAGCACTTCTTTATGACCTTCTAACCAATCCATTCCGATAATTACATCATAAGATCCTAGCGGTAAAATGTTCATATTTGTCTTTATGTTTTGACCATTGAAACTGAACTCATAAACAGAAATAAAGTTGAGAAATTTTCCTTTTGTTCATGTTGCTAATTGTGCCAGCCAAGATGTTGCGTGTCTTATTTTCTTAAGTTTATTTGACTCTACTATACCAGGAGTGATATAAATTAATGTATCTCTAGGATCAATTAAAACATAAATTCGAGTGTTATTGATTTTACCTTCAATTTCCACCACAGATGATTGGTGATCATCTTGCCGACCATCCACGATTGCATTGATCCGATGTAAGATTCTCCCTACATCCCCTACTATAGAGGCTTCTGGTAAATTTTGAAAAATAGTTTTGTTTGTTGAAATCAAACATGGACAGTTCCTCCTTAGATGAGGTTCTCCACATTCCCAACATTTTAACGGTTCACGAGGGTTGTCCCCAAACTTCTTTGTTCCCAGATTTATCAGTTTACTCTTTCCTTGCGTGTTTAGATTTTTGTTGCATTCCAATAAGGAGTTGGATGGTATCCCTTCTTATGTTGGTTCATTTGGTCTTGTTTCTTGTCCTTCCAAGCCTTGGGAAATTATGTCTGTTGTTTGTATTGGTTGTAACACATACGGGCCTTTCTGAATACTTCACTCAAGGGCTTGGAATTATCAAACTCGATTATGTCCTTGTAAGGCTATGGTAAACAACTTAGAAACCATTGGATTTTCACTTTATCCTTCTGGACGTATGGTATGAACATTAGTAATTCCAGGAATTTGTTTATCAGATCCTCCATAGCCATTTGACCAAGTCATAGTTCAATTTTTTATTTTTTTTCTTTCATAGTAACTCTCAGATAGGTATTGTTTCTTAAAGTATTTCTTAAAGTCTGACCATTCCATCTGTTTATCTTTTAGGCCCTTAGCCAATTTCAGATCCTACCACCAAATGTTGGCTTTTCCTTTCAGATTATAGATGGCCATTCTGACCTTCATATTGCTGGAATAGTTGTAGATCTGAAAATACTTCTTGATGTCTAATAACCATGCTTCATCTTCCTCCCCTGTTATGGATTCCCTGTCAAAGGTAGATGGTTTGATTTTCTTAAATTCACCCTCAAGGTGATCCACCTGTTTCCTCTTTCTATCTGTTTTTGTTTTATCTTCAGCTGAAGGTGTACCTTCAGATGAGCTGTCCCATTTTTCTGCTTCAAGACCAAAATTTTTGGAGGCCCTTTTACTGACCTCTTCTTCATGGTTATCATCCTTTGGGATTTTCTTTGTCACTATACCACACAGCAGGACTTCATTTATTTCGTATTGTTCCTATTGTGCCTTCTTGAGTTTCTCATTATCTTCTTTGAAAACTTGCAACTGAACAATGAGATTCCTCATTGTTTCTAGAACTTCAGTGGGTGAGCTTCCGTCACTATTCTATCTCAGATCTTCAGGAGGTCCTTTTTCAGGATTCCCATCAAGTCTGATTTCTACGTCATCCTAGGCTGCCATGATTAACACAAAATAGAAAAGGCTTTCTGTTTGTAAAAGTAAAGGTTTATTAGTTTTACAAAAAAAGAAATATTTGCTAAGTAATTAATTTGGCTCTATTTCAAGGTCCAAGTGTTGTAACCTTTTCTCTGATACCATATGAAATGAACCTCAATTTTGACATAATTTTTTTTTTCTATGGGACATTAATCTCCAATTTCGTTTAATAGATTCATAGCGAAGGGGAGGTAATATTCACTCTGATCATAGATCTATGTTTTGACCACCACATGATGGCATCCCTATACCGGGCTAACTTAAAACTTTATATGAGTAGTTCTCCAAAAGTTCTATCACTTTTCTTTAACACACACACACACACACACATATGTAAATGTATCTATATAGTAATTAATAGTTAGGATTTATAGTCCTAATCTCTCCTGTAACACATGATTCTTTATTCTTGTGCGCAAGACTATTCCATTTGATCTTGAAATAAAAACATCAATCAAAAATGAATAATGGAGTTAGGAGTTATACCCCTTGGTAGAATATACATGGCATAGCATAAGTTAGTAAAAATCATTTGAAAGAGGTATGAGATATTCGAATGGATTTCCTTATGAAATTACTCGCGGTTAAAGATATTTTAGTCATCATACTTACAAAATATTGGGTAAATATAATCTCACGCAAATCCCTATTCAACTATGTCTTAACTAAGCTTTGTCTCACCGAAAAAATCGTTTGAACGGTAAGTTAAATCAGACGAAACCATTGTACTTAACTGCTCCCAACTAGTCGTGTCACTAAGGGACTATCATTAACTTCACATTTTATGTTGATAAGGGAGGGATATGTACTTGTCAGAAAGAAGTTAAGGCTTTACTCCTACGATTAATGGAGGTCCTGTGTACACAAGTTTCGATGGCCCTTTCACCTGACCCTTCCTCCAATCCCGTCATGTGGACTCTTCCCTAGCACATGGCTCGACCAAAATTGTACCCTCAACATTTATTATGCATAGAGAAATCTCCTCTTAGGGTTAGGCAAGTTTTTCTTTGTCATTATGAACCTTGAAATGACTCTGTGTGTTATTTCCTCGGCGTGGGAGAACTATCGACTTGGAGGTATGGAACAGATGACATTATCCATTTTCCTAGTAATGTTTTAAGATGCTATCGTGTTTTAAGTAAAAGAGTCGAGTCTCGAAGGTTCGTTATAGTGAAATCAATATTCATTTTGTAACTCTTGCTATAGATTTAATTTAAATCCTCTCCTCATCGATATTGCTTGAAATCTTTCGGGATTGTTCCTTCTTCTGTAAAAATTGGATTATTCGTTTGTTTTTCTGTCACAATATTTCCGAAGGTCTCGGCACTCCATCTCTTCATCCCGAATTCAGAAAATTTATGCCTGCATAGTTCCCTTTCTGTGTAAATTCCAACTTAGGATTTCGTTATCTCCCTAGTATAGTTATTCTTTTACGCTCTTACTTTGTTGTGGTGTGTCAAGGTCTAGTGTTGAGTTCTCATTAGGATTTGCTAGATTTGATTGTACAAACTGTGTGTAGCACCTTATGTTACTTCTCTTTCTTTCTCTTTGTAAAGGGTGAGTCCACCCTTCGGTACTTTTCTTCAGACCCTTAGTTGGTCCTTACGAATAAAATGTTTTCTTTAAAGACTAATGCATTCTTTTCTGGTGTAATAAAAATATGTCTCTTAATGTCACTATCGTTATCTACGGGTGGTATACACTATTTGAATTCTGGTAAATTTTTAGCATGATGGTTGACTTTATTTTAACATTGAATTAGAGTACCCTCTGCAATATAGATATTTGGTTCCGTGTGTAGCATTTCCATATGCCTTCTAACTATTTGCATGATATATCTTATACGATGTGTAATTTAAATATTAGCACTGTTATTTTTTTTATTTCATAAAGAAGTTGATATATATATATTGATGCCAATATTAATGATGGGACCCTATTGTTGCGAGGTTACCCATCAAGAGTTCCATGTTCCACCCTCCTTTCGGCCTAGAACGTCTATTCAACTAGAATGCGGCAACAGGAGGACACCGGGACTTCATGTCCTAAGTTAAGTACCACTATGGAACGACTGTTACTATCAATTATCATTCAATTTCAAGTTCGTTAGTCTAACTCTCGTATATTTTACTAATGTTTACAAATGGTAATTACTTGTAGAGATTTTGACCATGCAAGGTACAGGAGTCCGGTCCCTATCCATCACACAAAAGGTATTCGGGTTCCATGCATAGTAACTCTTGGGATTAGCTTCCAAGTTCTAGGATATGGAGACCATGGTTATGTTCTGAATTTATCGTTATAAAGTGAATTTTTTGTACTGATTTCTTGTATGGTTCTGAAAGGATTTCGTATTACCAACTTTTAAGGTCTCATCACCGTATTCTTTTTCTTGTATTCTTGTATTTTAAAAATACCAGGGTTAGCAAATTTAAATCCAAGTTAATGGTATCAGGGTTCTTTATATCGCCTATACTATTTCTAAAGAAGACATATCAACCTGTATACTTCCAGAAATATATTTCCCATAATTCTGTTTGTTACCTTTGTAATTATTGTATTCAGAAAACTTTATTGTAGACAATAGAACTATCGTTTCTTTACTTCGATATTATATGTATGATTTATTACTCGTTAATACACTTTTCATATTTTGAACTTATCAAAATGTGATTATTCATGAATAGGGACTTTCGTATTTATGATTATTGAGTTTATCTGTCTTTGCCCTTCTATCAATTCATTTTTCAAAATCCTTGTTTAAAAGATTTGATTCGTTTCTTAGATCCTATTTGTTTTCCAGAACCTATTAAGATTTATGAGACTGTTTATCGTACCTTAAAGATTAACACATGTTGGGTCAGAAATCTGGAAAATTCTGCATCCATGCATAGTGAAATTAACTTACAATTTTCCTTCAGATTGAATCTCGATGAAGTCGAGTTAGAATATCACACCCCTGCATAGGTACTAGATATATATTAAATATATATAGATATGATTCTATACGAATCTTCATTTTCGTCGTGCATCGATATTATGGCAGTGTTATTCCACTGTGTATTCTTTTACAGTAAGATACGAGCGTATAATAACTTTCAATTCTTGCATTTATACAACCATAGGATTTATATTATCCGAAATTAGATTCATACTTACTGTGTTTCTTCAATTAAGAACATTCCAGCATGCTCACATTGTTCTGATTCTACTCGAATTTTGGATATAGAGGCAGTTCTAAAATCGAAGTATAACATTAAACTCGCAAGGTGTTTAACCTACGTTTGTTCCTATCCATTCGTAATTTAACTTTCAGCCATCAATCACACAACACTATTCTAGCTCTACTCTTTCAGTCATTTACATTTAAGCAACTCTTAATTAAAAGGAAATTCATCAGAAATAATTTACCCAGAAATATATAAATGTATTCTGACAACCATTTCAAAATAAGAGATATATAACCACAAAAGGGTAGATGGACATATCTAAACAAATTTGCTAAAAAACAAAGGGAACAACCGCGTTCCTCCCAACCTTAGAACGGAACAACGAAAGTCACTTGCTCCATTCACCCCTAGCCTGACCATGAATCCATGAGGGAAAACTCATAACACCACCTCAACAATTGTTCTTTAATCTCAGCAACTTCCCCTTGCCTCACACTCAGAAATCATTATTCATAAAAACAAGAGATCGATAATTTCCCAAACATACTAGGAAGTGTCCTACCTCCTCACATATGCCATATATCCCCGAAAAACAAAAGTTCCTAGTTGTGACATCCCAAAAAAATAAAGTATTTTTGAAATTTAAATTTGTTGGAAATTTATTCCATTTTTAGTAAATTCGAATTTGTAAATTTTTTTCCATTTATGGCAATTCTGAATTTCGAATTTGATAATTGTAATTAATCATTATGAATATTGGGAAGAGACCTAATTTGACCCAACTAATTATTTGACTATGACACTTGTATGAAAACAGAATATTTGTAACATCCCGCTTTGGCGCATTGAGAAAACTTATTCTTTGAGGACACTTGCTCGCAAGTGATCCGAACTATTATGATATTAAAACTTTTGTCCTTGATTATGATGCGTTATGGTAGATGACATGATGTTTTACTTCTCTGACATAGACATGTGCTATTGACTTGGTTTTACTGAGTGTGCAGGGTTTTGGACCTTGAAGATGCAGAGGCATCGATGGAACCCCTTGGACTCCGGATTGAGTTAGGGAGTGTGCTATTTGGGTTGATTTATTTACCGTGATATTACATTGATTTGATGATATGATGTGGACTTGTTCTGACAGGATTGTTGATGATGCAGGCTGATGATAGCTTGCCAAACAGACTCACATATGGAGTAAAGGGGCCACACACAATTTCTAGAGAGGTTGAGGGAGAGGAGTGGACAACAACCCTGCCACAGCCCTGCCACAACCTACTAGCACTCCCGCCATGGCTCAAACTATAGGTTAACGATTACCTAGTTCGAGAGGATCCACAATGTCATGAGGGAAGACTGCGAAATTCTCTCACGATGACTCTAAGGGGCACACAATAAGGTGGGGAACTTATTCCTTAGAATCCCTTAGTCTCCCACAAGTTCACCTGAGGAAGTGTTGACTCCAGGAGTTATTGATGTCTACCAATCAGTCAAGTTGGCGAGTGGCACCCTTGGAGCACGTGGTGCATCCTGAAGGGCACGTTGTGAAAAAGAAACACAAGAGGCAAGTGGCACCCTTGGAGCACGTGGTGCA
>CBVK0100069667.1:0-14768 GCA_900067695.1 Picea abies
ATTTCTATTATTGAAATTGTATATGTATGCATGGATTATTGTGTGTTGTTTATTCCACTTAAATTCAGAAAATTTAATGATATTGGAAATATTAAATTTGGATGTGGCATTGACCAACTTAGGGCTGGGGATGTTACACCTCTCAGAGTCACAATCCTCTATAACTCTTGTACTTGTTCGTCTAGTAGCCAACAATGTATTTTATTATTAATAATGAAAAAATATTACATTTCCTACGCACGTTGGTATCTTTTAATTATTTGGGCACTCTGGCCTTTCATAAAATAAGAAAATGCATTATTAATATGGGGACTTAAAACCAAGGCATTACATTTCCCTCCCCCTTTTTTTGGCACCGTCCTCAATGTATATACAAAAAATAAATAAACATTTCAAAATTTATTCAAAAAGCCATAGGAAATCTGTCTCCATGGCATCTTCATGCTCCCAAGTAGAATGTTCAGGGCTGTAGTAGGTCCACTAAACTTTTACCATCTTTATGACTCAATTCCAGAGCATTTTGACTTTTTTGTCCAATATGTGCACTGGATGGACCTGGAAGTCTTATTCTGGCTCCACCTGGATCAACATCCAATCAATACCATGGTTAGGATCATGTATATACGTTTTCAACAAAGAGACATGAAATACATTATGCACATGAATTCATGGAAGTAGGAAATGCAAGCATGTATGAAAATATCCCTATTATGTCCAATATCTCAAATGGACCACAAAATATTGCTACTATCTGTGTACAACTACCCAAATTCAATGAGATCTTCTTGGGATTCACTTTAAAAATAACATGCTCTCCCAATTTAAATTATGTAGCTATTTTTCTCTTATTTTCATAACGTTTCAGTCTATCTCAAGTTTCCTTTAAATTCCTCTTAATTATGTCCCAAGCACCACTATGTTTGTTGGGTTGTCCCAACTCACTAGATTATTTCATTTCCTACCATACAAAGATTCAAATGGGCTCATTTTCAATGAAGCTTGATACCCATTATTATAGGCAAACTCAACCAAATGCAAGTAATCTTCTGACTTACATGGATTATCCATCACATCCATTCTCAACTTGTCTTCAATTACTTGGTTAACTCTCTCTGCCTTCCCATCTAACCCTGCATGCTATGTTGTGCTAAATTTCATATTTGTACCAAATCCTTTAAACAATCCCCTCTAGAAATTTGAATTGAACTTTGTATCTCTATTTGAAACAATTTCCCTAGGTACCCCATGCAACCCAACAATATCCCTCATGCAATTTTATGCAATATTAGTTGTTGTATGAGTCATTTTTACGGGAACAAAATGAGTAGCCTTTATCAATTTATCAACTACCACCATTATTGAATCATGATGTCTTCATGTCCTGGGAAATTTAGTTATAAAATGAATGGTTACCACATCCCATTTCTTCTTTGGAATCGATAATGGTTGTATCAAATTCGTTGGGTACCTATGCTCATCCTTCACTCTCTAACATTCCATACATATGGCAATGTAGTAAACAACATCTTTCTTCATTCTTGGCCAAAATAATTGGATTCTTACTATTGAAACTACTTTCTGGTAACCGAGATGTCCGACCTACAAAACATTATGAATTTATTTTAATACTGAATTTCTAAGCTCTCCAGAACTAGGAACACAAATTATATTTTTAGGCATAAGAAATCAATCTTCTTTCATCTCATATTCTTTAATTTTTTGTTGCACATTTTTCTGTTGTAAGATTTATTTTACGTATAGGCAATGCTAATATGTAACAAGAACATATGAAATTATTCACTTCAAATCTGACTGATCCATACTAATGGATGTAGCGTGCATGCAATGTACTCTTCTACTGAGTGCATCAACAACCTTGCTTTATTTTCATTTGATATGTTTGATGTAAAAATCGTATTCACTTAAAAATTCCAACCATCTAGTTTTCCTAGCATTCAAAGTTGGTTGTTCAAAAATACATTTTAGAGCACTACAATTTGTTCTTAATTCAAAGATGTTTTTCATGAGATAATGTCTTCACATATAAAATGGATGAACAATCGAAGCAAGTTCCAAGTCATGTGTTGAATAATTCCTCTCATGTTCTTTAAGATTTATGAACTCATAACCAATGACATGTCCATATTGACTGAGGACTCCACCAAGTCCTTCCTTGCATGCATCTATACATACCACAAAACTTCCATTTGGGTCAAAAATATTTAAAATAGATGCACTAGTAATCAATTCTTTGAAAAAATTAAATTTTTGTTCACACTCAACTATCCATTAACATTTAATTCCCTTATTTTGCAAAGAAGTCATGGGATGAACAATCTTAGAGAATCCTTCTATAAATATTCTATAGTAACCAACTAATCCCATAAAAGATATGAGTTTTGAAACATTAATGGGTGTTGGTTATCCTCTAATGGCTTCAATCATCTCTAGATCCACTGCTATACCTTATTATAAAGAAGTGTGTCCCAAGTAATGGATTTTTTCTTGGTGAAATGAACACTTAATAAGATTGGCATACAACCTATGTTCCCTCAGCACTTGCAATACCAATTTCAGGTGATGTTCATCCTCTTCCTCTGACATAGAATAGATAAGTATTTCATCCAAGAATATTATGACAAACTTATCCAAATAATTCTGGAATATGCCATTCATTAAGCACATAAAGACAACTGGTGCATTGGTCATCCCAAATGGCACCACTAAAAATTCATAATTCCCATACCTGGTTCTAAAGGTTGTCATATTGATGTCTTCTTCGTTGATTATTAATTGGTGGTATACTTTTCTTAACTCTATCTTTCAAAATATCTTTTCCCCTCTTAGTTTATCAAAGAGATCATCAATTCTAGGTAGAGGGTATTTTCTCTTCACAGTGGCTTTATTCAACTGTCTAAAGTTAATACACAACCTCAATGTTCCATCCTTCTTTTGACAAAGAGCAATAGTGCTCCCCAAGGTGAAACCCTTGGATGTATGTACCCTTTCTTCAAAAATTCTTCTAGCTTGATTTGTAATTCATTTAATTATGTACTCATTCTGTAAGGTGTTTTGGATACCGAGGAAACTCTTGGTACTAAATCAATAGATAAATAAATCTACCTCTTTGGTGGAAATCCTAGTATTTCTTGGAATACATATTCAAACTCTTGCAGTACCAAAAAATATTCAAGGCTTTTCCCTTTTGTCTTTTCTGGTCCCTACACATGGGCTGCATACAATTGACATCCTTTCCTGAAACATCTCTTCAACTGTAAGTCTAAAATCTCCCTTATAGAAATGGGTCTTAGAATTCCTTTCACAATGCTTTGTTTTCCTTATTCATCAAGACATATAAATATCTTGTTATGACAATCTAGGACAACATGATGCATGTCCAACCAATCCATTCCAATTAGAATATCATAATATCCCAGTGGTATAATATTTAGATCAACATATTATTCACTTTGTTAAGACATATGGGACAACCTCTAACCATCTCATTGATCCTTCTTTTGGTTCCAGTGGCTAGCTGAACCAAACTTGATTTTTCAATCTTAATTTTCTCCAAATGTAATCTATCCACTATTTTAAGATTAATGTAACAATGGGTTGCTCCTGAATCAACTAAAATAGAAACATGTTGATTAATAATCTTACCTTCCACCTCAATCATATTGGATTGGTACTCTTCTTGTCGATATTCTAAGGCTACATATATTCTTGGAATGCTTCTTCCCATGTCTTCTAGTGTTGTAGACTCTTGGATGTTGTGCATGGTATTCACCTTGTCTTTTCTGTGAGGTAAATCCTTGTACAAGTGACATTCTTTGCAACCCTAACATTGGATTGGTGGTATTCCCATTTTTCCCAAGGAGTCTTCTCTCTTAGATTAATCCTTAGCACGCTGGTCTTGCTGATTTTTATTTGGGCTATTTCTTTTGAAAGGAGGTTTGAATCCTTTCTTTCTTTGATCAAACTTCTCTTTCTTCCTATCCTTCCAAGATTTCTGCAAAGATTCTCTTCCCTTTCCTTGCTCATACATGTACTTATCTTTCTTGATGGTATTAGTCAAAGTCCTAGGCTCATCATATTGAATCTTCTCTTTATAAAATGAAGGCAATCCACTCAAAAACCTATGTATTTTCACCTTCTCATGTTTTATAAACCCAACATACTTTACTAGTCCCAAGAACTTATTTTCATACTCTTCCATGGTCATGCTTCTCATCCCGAGTTTAAATAACTCCTGCATTTTCTTTTCATAGAAGTGCTATGAAATGTACTCCTTCTGAAAATATTTCTTGAATTTCTTCCAAGTGATCCTTCTCTCATTTATGTGCTCAACTTGCTTAATTTGATCCCACCAAATAGTAGCTTTTCCATGTAGATGGTAAGTGGCAATTATGGATTCTAGGTTTGATGAGTAGTTATGTAATTGAAAATATCTCCCGAGTCCAAGAAACCATGCTTCAACATCATCTTCCCTTTCTCTTTCGCCATCAAAGGATGGTGGCTTAAGCTTCCTCAAATATTCTTGCAAATTGTTCAATTCATGTATTCTTATTTGGTGCCTAACATGAGACACCTCTGGACTATTTATGGAATATTCAGATACATAAAATTTCCTTATTGAGTGAGGTGATTGATGTCTATGAGTTCTTCTATCACATCTTGAATAATCAACTCTTCTATAGTTATCTCTTCTTTCATGAAATATGTCATCTTCCTCTTGTCTTGAGTTTGATCCATTCTTCATTTGCCTCTATAACTGATTTAATATTTTCATTACTTGAGCATTTATCTGATTTTTTTCTCTCATAAACATCTAATTGTCTTCTTTGTAACTCTGCACTTCTATTTTCAAGCTTCTCACATTGTCTAATAAGGTTTATTGCTCCCCTCTACTCATGTGCCCATTTGATTATGTCTCCATATTACCAACACTGATATTTTTCCCTTTGGCCTCTTTATCATGGTTTTAAGCTCCCTCTCCTTATTCCATTTATTGAATATGCATTCTTATACTAAACTGATATGTCTATATCCCCTAATTATACAAAATGTGCAAGAAACCATTTTATTAGAATTATGAATATTATAAATTTTTTTCCAAACAATACTACATGTCCTTTTTCTGTTCAATTCATGAAGAAATTAATCAACATTCTCCAAATTATAAAAATTCAATGTTATTCTCCTCTAAATAATCTTTCTAATGATTGTACTCTTTCCCCAATCCGATATCTGAGCTGAAAGTTAGGGCTTCCCAAAACGTCACTTTCTCTTTTTGTTTTTTTGCAACAACATCTTGTCGAATTATTCCACGGCCCCTTTAAATCGGTATAGAATTTTAATTCTACACATATGCTTCCTTCAATTTACTTTCCTTGTGACCATGTATCTAAACCAAAAGCTTATCCACTCTAGTGACATTCCTTTAGCACTTTTCCCTTATTCTTCTACATAGGAGCTTGTTCACAAAATGTCTGAGGGCTTGGTTACTTCTAGGCCCTTCACGCCTCAACCTCTTTACCTTATCATGAGACTGGTGCTGGAACCAAGTCCTCCGGACTTCAGCCTTCGACTATTCTACCATTTCAATATTCCAATTCTCCCAAAGTAAACTTTGTCGAACACTTATATTAACTCCATTGGTATATCAAATGGTTGATATTTAATCTCCCATTGACTGGACGATCCCAACTCATCTAGAGGCTTCAACAAGATCAACTGTCATGAATTAATATTCCATTGAGATGGATGGCCTTAATCAATTTGGGAATTCGACGTTATGAGACTCCAGAACATTGCAACTCCCAAGTCACTCAACTCCCCCAGAGTGATACCCATCAAAGCTCTTACCCTATCCTCCACTATTAAATCAGATGGTCACAAGAACTCCCAGAGGGTATTAAATCAATGAACCGCGTGAATTCTCTACCCAAGGACTCTGGGAAATTACAACTCTCAAGTTGTTCAATGTCCTTGAAGTGATACCTATTGAAGCAGTTATAAAATGATGATGATCGATTACCATTGGTTAACGCCTCCTCTTACGCTATCCTTCAACTAGTTAATCCAACGAACATGACTTAATCAAGCGTTGGGATGGACAATCCTTATTCATTTTGGGACTTCGGCTCTCCCAGACTCTAGGACTCTGGGATATTACAAATCCTAAGTTGTTCAACTCCCCCAGAGTGATACCTGCCTAAGTGCTTACACCATCCTTCCACTGCTTGATATAATGGTTGAGAAAAGTCCCAAAGGAATCTTATATCAACGCTTTGTGTGAATTCACAACTTCGACCTTCGACACTTTCACTGGTAGAGATGCTAGACATTTTCAGAGGCCATAATCTCGGAGATGAAATTTCATGTTGATGTCACCTATGGTGACGTGGACCCTTGGTATGTGTTCCATGTGTCACCCAAAAATGGACAGGTTGGGGTCCAAAAGGAACTGAATTCATGTGACACGTTTCCCCAGACAACACCCCTACCACGTGGCATAAGACACATCATCAGCCAAGTGGACGGTCCACATTCCTCCACTCCATATCTGACAACCTGACTGATTTTGCGACCGCCGCTTTGCACTTCATGGATTTGACACTTTGAGGCTTCGAAACTTCACAGCTTCGACATTTTTTGGCTTTTCCAAGTCTCTAGTAATCGTCGAAGTGGAAAAGTTCCAAAGTCCTAAAATTTCACTATCCTTCCACTCTGAATCTACGACTCACATTACTCCCGAACTTCCTATCAGATCAGGCGACCAGTGGGACTTCACGACTTCAGCCTTTGGGATTTCTAGGACTCCAACTTCCTTACATCTGAAGGGTCAACGCCAGATGACCATGATCAATAGCTGAGATTTCACCCGAGCTTCCTATAGATCGAATGACTGATAGGATTTCATAATTTCGGCTTTCCATGCTTCTGCCTTGCCTCCAATAATCATTGAAGTGGTCAAGTTCTGAATTTTTTTATCTCCTAATTGGCTTCGATCAACGGTTGACGATCAACCAGTTCGATCTGACATTTGTGACTTAATATCTCCCAGCCTCTGGTTTCACCTTTATATAATAGTCCTTGTTCACCTGCCTTCCAATCTAATAATCTAGAACTCCCTGATTCCATGGTTGTGGTCACTCCTAAATTCAAAAGGGGACGGTCACGATTCTATTAGAACACTTAGAATTTTAAACTTTTATTTTTTTTGTTTCTACCTCTTAGGAATAAAATCTCACCAAAAAAAACTTAGGAAATTTCCTTTTAATTAAATAAATCCTTGGTCTTTATATATTAATAAGGTGCTTACAATGTCGCCCATCAATGATTTGCACTAAGTTGATCAAGCGGTTCTTGTGATCTCTCGAATATAAAAGCCGCCCGAATTTTAAAAGAAAACCTTTAACGGTCACTTCAAAGCTTCATGCTTCGAGAGTTTCAAGAAATATAAACAAAAGAAAACCCCGAATCTACGAAGTCCCGAAGACAGTTCCTCGTGATAATTTCTAAACAAATTTACAGATGAGTCATAGGACACGTGTTATTAAATATTTTCTTGGGCTGACACATCACACTTATTTTTAACATTTGTGTCATATTATTCGCACGATTTCAAGTGACACATGTCACCCCTCATTTTTTGACACGTCACTAAGAATGACATCATCTCTACCACGTCACTCCGGGAGATTTCCCTTCGGGATTTTAAACAAATATTGGGGTCACAACTGTCGAAGTATCAAAGTGTCGGAGTATTAGATATCACAAAAAAAAGTAAAAGTTTTTCAAAGAGATAATAAAACATTTAATAACTTTAATTAATCATAATTAAGTATTAATTAATCACTCCACAATTTCGGTCTTTGGGAGATTTCCCTTGTGCTATATCCAAAACTCCCGAACATTAAACTGCCGAAGTATGAACCACACTTTTAAACAAATGAACTTCCAGAGCTTCATAGCTCCGGAGTTCCGAAGCCCGAAATATATATAACGGTTTGAAATGTTTACTACAGGAATCCAGCCTTCAGAGGATTTCTATCATCCTTCATCCAAAACCCCCGAATACCGAACTTCTGAAGTAGTTAAGGCTAATACAATGTTTAAAGCATGATTAATTAAAACATAAAAGCAATTAATTAGAGATTAACTTATCTGGGAATTCGAACTTTGGGATATTTCTTCCCTCTTACATTCAAAACCTCTGAACACTGAACCACTGAAGTATTAATGACATTTATGATTGGCTAAAGTTAAATATTTGAGTAAATATTGTGATTTTCCAAGTAATAAATTCCATTAGATTTTTAAAAATATCTCTGTCAATAAATCAATACAAAGATTGATAGAATTTATGAATAAAACATTTTGAATCTCAAGTCATTTTACCATTCACAATTAGAATTTTTATTTTAGTAATTAAGAGTTTACAGACTTCTCTTGTTACAGGAAGGTTAATTTTATTTCCCTGAGGATTATGGTTCTACACAAAGCCGCGAAGAAGCAAGATGCATCAGCAGATGATTCCAATCCAAACACAAACATTCTATCAAACACCACTCCACAAATTACGGATACCATCAAGTCTTGGAAGCCGACCTACGATATCTTAGAACACGAGATTCTTATATGTCTAGATGATTCTACCAAGGAAGAAGACAAGTCCTTCTCAGCCAAGCTCATATTGGTAGCACAGTCGAAACTGCACAAGATTGTTGGACGACCTAAGATTATACCCTATAATGATATGATAAGTGGGGATATGGAGCACATCAAAATTCAAACTAGAAGCATTATCAGTTACTAGAAGACCTCCGTTAGCTCTTTTAGAATGAAGGACCTACAAGTAATCTATAAAATTTCTTCTACACCCAAATATACATACAATGCAACATTTCTTCTGGATTTTGAGAGAAAAGAATGCACTTAATACGACAGAAATGGTCATGATATAATCAAGACCTGGTGGGGAAATCTGGACAAGTTCAAAACCGAAGCTCATGGTATGTATTCCACGATGTCCTTGGATGCTCATATCTTATATATAGCCATGATTTTCTGTCATTTATTTGGGAGAAAGAACTCTGGACATTTCTTAGTGGAGTGGGTGGCTATAATGAATGAAGTGGCCGAAGGTTATGTTTTCAACTGGGAAAAATTGTTGTTGGAAAAGTTGGATAAAGAGGTTGCTAAGTACCAATCATTGAAATCAAAAGGGAAACATGCACATTTTGACATGTCTTCATACATCATGGATGCCATTTGCTTCATGACACCATTTCCCCTGATGAGCTGGAGTTGGACCCCGACTAGTTATGAGCCTATAATTTTCTACCACTCCAAACTATGGGAAGAAAATGATAAATATTTATTTCATGAGATCTATCACAACATAGTAGTACCTATTCATGTAGCTATCTATGGCCACCCTCTGCCCAATATTTCATAGAATATTATGGGAAACTTAGACACATTTTCATACTGGTACATTGAGGAAAACTTCTCTTACATTAGAGTGTTTGGTTACTCCATTCTTCCTCATGCCCTTCCACAATTTTTACCTGAAAAGATGGTGTGCTGAGAAGTGGCATACCAAACAGTAGCAGGAGGAATCTCTAAGGAATTGAAAGCAGTTTAGAAAAAGGTATGGCCAACTTTTCCCATTCAGGTTGGTATGTTTACATTGTTAGATTTTGGTCATACCAAAGTCGAGGTTGTAGCCTTGGCAAATGTCAAATTAGTTGACATCGAATTCAAAATCCATGATCCACATAAGGTGGTAGAGAATCATTTGGCTCAATTCGGGATGAAAATATACATCCATGAAGAGTCTCCTTATGATGACGTTTCAAGGGAGCTAGATCCTATGAAGAAGTTCAAAATAGATTTCAGACTCTACCTCCTGACCAACAAGATGGTTTCCTCATCTTCCAAAAAAATAGATGAAACAAATTGCCTAAGATTTTACAAGGAGATTCAAGGCCCATTCCATCTTCATAGGAAGCTAAATCCACAGAATATCAGCCAAGTTGCTCCACTGAGAAAAAAAATGAAGAAGTATTGAAGAGTTCAGACGGATTATTTAAAGAGATAAAAACATCACTTCTAGGTCTACATGATCAGTCGATATTAGCCCACTTTGAAGATTTCATGAAGTAGGGACAAGTTTTTTCCCCTTCAACACCAGTTACTTATGCTGACATCCTAAGCACAATAGGTCTAGAAATCTCCACAAAAATTATCTCTCCTATTCCCTCATTAACTTCTTTAGCGACCATTTTTGGAACTCTTAGTTCAAAGGTCATTCACATAGACAAACTTACTCCTATATTTCCTGAAGAAATGTCTCTCTCAAGTTTATTTTTCAACAAGAAAAGGAAAGTTATTGCAAAGAAAGAATGTCAACAAAAATATGGAGTAGTTACTAAAAGGCATAAAATAGTGTATGATGGAAAAGGCCAAAATGATCTTGAGTTTTCCAAGGAGGTTGTATATTCACTAGGGGCCTTTGCCACTGCCAAGCAATGACCAATGGATAATATGACTAAGTAGCTGCAAAAAAAATCTCTTTTGGTGGAACAATTGCAGAATGAAATGCAAAACACGAAACAGATTGTCAGGAGAAGAATGAATCAATACATAGAGAAAATCAGGTTAAATTATCAGCAACAAATGAAGTAGTTACAGGAGAAACTCGAGCTGATTTACCAAAGTTCACAGACCAACAAAGCCATGATTGCTCAGCGGGACATTTTTATAGAACAAATGCAGGCCAAATTATTCCTAATGGATAACACAAAAATAGACATCACTTCTTTCAAATCACAAGCATCTGAAATCAATGAGAAGATGGAAGTTTTCCAACATGATCTATATCAAAAGGTGGATTCTATTAAAAAATACTATCAAGTAATAAATAATTCTCTGAAAATTATTTATGTGAAAGAAAAGGATGCCAGTGTGGCTAGATATAAGTTCCAGGAATTCATTATATGGAGGCAGAAACCCAATATCCTTGGTCTCGCCCCTTTCTCACAATATGAACAAGTGAAGGGTGAAATGGTCTCACAATATGAACAAGTGAAGGGTGAAATGGCCTTGAAAGTTTGGGAGACGAACCTAGAAGAAAGAAAGAATATTTCCAGAGAGGAAAATGAGACTTGTTTGAATACCCTGTCTTATGTAGAAACAAAATTGGTTGAGATTGAAGGAAATTATATCTCATAGGCATTGGGGCAAATTGAAATAGAAATGAATAAGGAAAACTCCAGAAAAAATAAGGAAAATATTCAATCTGTCATTCAACAAATGAATCATATTGATTTGCTCAAGATTAATGGGTTGTTGGTGAAGCCTAATTTACAGTACCAAAGTACAACCCAGGCAATAAAGAAGATCCAGGAAAAACTACCACTAGTACATAAGAAGGTGTTTGCCTTCGAATTGAACGAGAACATTGAACCTTCGATATTTGTGGTAGCATTGATGGACATGTGTACCCATTTCAATGAACAGAGGAAAATAAGTGCATATGGGATTAAATGAAGTATCATATGAAGCGCCATCACATCAAACCATAACTCAACAATATTTGTGTTCTATTTTTCTATTCAGGTTGTATTCTATATTTAGAGCAGATATTGTGGAAAATCCAACTACTTTTACTTGAGACAATTTTTTGTATAAATAGATAGATTTTAGATCTATTCCAGGTTACTTCTAGCCTAATGTAAAAGAGAGAACTTATTGAATATTAATACAAGAGCAGAAATATATTATAAGTTTCATTTCATTAGAGTTATGTGTTTTCTCTGTGTTTCCATCTCTTATGAGTTTCCTTCTGTAGTTCTTGAAGAATGAATTATTACAATTTAGTAATACATATATTGTGATCTTAATACACCATAAGTCCATTTAGTTATAGTTTTTCCTTTGTTCTTACTGTGAGTAGAAACAAGACATGTGATCTATGTGAATTTCTGCATTCTTAATCTTATTTCAAGGGTACATCTTCTATTTTTCTTCTAATGCAAATAAGATAAGACTTATTTGTAATTGATACATTGCTTTATTTTAATAGTTTTGTCAATCATTTCTACATCATTTGAAATTAAAATTATGTCTCAGATAAAAAGATACATCCTCTCTACTGTCTTATCATAAATTTCACTTAAAGTTATTTCTCAGAAAACTGAAGGTAGAAGAAAGCACTTACAAAAAATTTCATTTAAAATATTTGATTCCTGACATTATTCTTCGAGCCTAGAGTCAATATCAAGAACAACATCATTTTTTCACCGTTGCAGGGGATCAGAGAAACAAAATCATTTTTTTTCCCAGGGAGAATGACAAAGTTAAATTTTGATCTTTGATGGTGAACAAATATTGAATACGTGGATAAGTCTCACTCTATATTTCACCTGGCGACTCCGTTGTAGGCAAAGATGGCATTTGTTCAAAAAAATACTAGGAAAACCCTAGACGAAAAGAATACTACACCAGTTTCGAATCTCGAAAAGTTATTGAAACCAAAGGGATATCTCAGACAAACTTTTGCATCAATAGGTAAGATCTACCAACCTAAGGTTACACAAGTTAATTTTAAGATTCCCACTGAAGAACTAAGTCTTAAAGAAAAAAATCAACAAGTTCATTCTAGAAAATCATCAACAAGTAAATCTGAAGTTAAATTAGAAACTTCGAAAGGAATTATTCCTGAAGTAAAAGTTGAAATTATCCAGACCACCCCTATCTCGTTGATAGATACTTTTACGAGTGAAAACAAAGAATCCTTTTCAATCACTAATATCATTTGTACATAGTTGATTCTTTCTCTTCCTGAAGTAAAAGTTTTTGTTTCCAAAACCCTGAAGATTACTTTTTATACTCAGATTCATCCCCTATTGCTTTTCCTATCTATTCATCTCATAAATCTGAGAGACCGAGTTCAAGTTCTCTTGTCCCCCCTCATTTAGATCTCCCATAGCCTTACGATCATCTATGTGAACTTCGTTCACATCATCTCGAAGCAATTGAAAGTTTATTAGATCAGTGTTTTGAAGTTTTTGATAATCTCTTGTTTAGTCCTCGAATTTATTCTCCTAGACTTTCAAAGGCTGGTGCTGGAGGTGTTGGTGTTGGAGGTGCTGGAGGTGGAGGGGCTAGTGGACATGGAAATATACCAGTTCAACCTCCAAGGATATTTTCCAAGTTCACTACTAGATATGATCCCTTGGCTCTTTCAGCTATCCTACATGATTTACTTGACAATTACATGAAGAACCTCCCTAAATTCACGGGTGAAGGGGATTTGACAGCAACAAAGCATATAGCCTTTTTTTACCAATTCGCTAATATCCTTGGTATTGAGCACGGAGATATTTACATGAGACTTCTAGTACAAACTTTTGAAGTACATGTAAGAATTTGGTTCAGAGGACTTCCAGTGGACCCCAAAAACCTAATAACTATCCAGTCTATGTTGTTGATCAAGATCTAGGAAATTGTATATTATCCATAAGATCTAGGAAATTGTATATTATCCATAGATGATGATTTTGAAGAATGTTTAGAAGAAGAAAATAAAAAAATAGAATTTTCAAAGAAGAATATAAATTTTAGAGGCGGGATGTGGAAAATTTTCTTTGATGGTTCTTCATCTTGCAAGAGCTGGAGTTCTATTTGTGGCACTAGGTGATGAGTATTACATCCCTTTTTCTTATAGATTAGAATGGCATATTGATTATACCAATAATGCGTGTGAATATGAAACTTTAGTTTTAGAATTAGAAGCTGCAAGAAAACTAAAAATCAAACATTTGATAGTTTATGGTGATGTTGAGCTAATTGTAAAACAAATAAAAAAACAATACCAAGCTAAGAATCTGAGATTGAGGTCTTATAGAAATTGTTCTTGGGATCTCATAGAAAATTTCTTCTGGTCTTTTAACATCCACTATATTCCCAGAATGCATAATCAACAAGCTGAATCCTAAGCCAAAGCTGCTACAACTTTCGTACCACCTACTGTTTTGAAGTTGAAGTATCATATTGAGATGAGACATAAACCTTCAATTCCAAACAATGTTCAACACTGGAAAGTATTTGAAGATGATGAAAAAATCAAGCAATTTCTAGAAATGGTAGATGAGTTTTCTGAGACCCACATTAATTAAGAAAATCAGAATGATCCTTCTTGGATTATGCAGGAAGGAGAAAATACAGAAAAGTTCCAAGATAAATTGAAAATCACCGAATGCTTTTGCTTAAAACAATCAAATCACCAAAGGTCTTATCCCTCTAGAAAAGTTGTTTGACCAAAATGATATACCTATAAAGTCTACTTTGCAACCTCAACCTGAAGAAGTTGAAAATTGTAACGTAGGAACAAATGAAAATCCCAAGATGATCAAAATATTTAAATATCTTCCGACTCAAATAAAGAGTAAATATGTTGAGTTTCTTAAACAATATAAATATGTTTTTGCATGGTCTTACAAAGATTTAAAAACCTATGATACTTTTTTTATTGAGCATAAGATTCCATTAAAACCTGGTATTAAGCCTTTCAAAAAAAATCTTGGTCACATAAACCCAATCCTTCTTAGATGCAAAAAATCATAGATGCAAAAATCATTGTTCCCCTTAGATACTTAGAATAGGTGGCTAATTTGGTCCTTGTTAGGAAGAATAATGAAGAGATAAGACTCTATGTTGATTTTAGGAACCTAAATCGGTCTTCTCTTAAAGAT
>CBVK0100069668.1:0-14767 GCA_900067695.1 Picea abies
AGGTGGGTCTAGGGAGATCAGTTTATGTCTGCATTCACCGATTTATCCAATAACACTAGGTTTCTTTGGAGGTACCTAAATATCTTGTTGTTCTTTCTCTACTTTTGGTTGCTCTTCTTCTTCATTTGATTCTTCATCTACTTCTTCTTCTTTCAAATCTTCTTCGTGATCTAGTTCCAATGAATATTTTCTTCTTTATTTTATATTTTGTCCATCTGCCTCATCAAACGTTACATTGATGCTTTCCACTATTCTGTTGAGTCTTAAATTGAAACATTTGTATGTTTTTATTTTTCTTTAGTACCCAACCAATATGCCTTTATCAACTCGAGATTCAAATTTTCCAACCTTTCCATCTTCTCTCTTGATATAGAATTTTCTTCCAAACACTCTAAAATGCTTCACATTTGTTGGTCTTCCTTTCCAAATATTGTAGGGGGACTTATCATTGTTATTTCTGAGCATTCCCCTATTCTAGATATGAAATTTTGTATGTACTGCTTGTACCCAAAAGACATCTTTCAACTTGGAGTATTTCAACATGGTTCTGAACATTTCATGCACTGTTATGTTCTTCCTTTCGACAAATCTATTATGCTAAGGTGTCCTAGCTGTTGAGAACTATCTCTTTATCCCATGTATGCTACATAAATCTATGAATTCCTTTTATGTAAAATCTCCTCCATTGTTTGATCTCAAACACTTGATCTTTTATTTAGTTTTAGTTTCGACCATTTCCTTATATATCTTGAAGTGTTCAAATGCCTCTGACTTCTTCCTGAGAAAGAAAAATGCAATCATCCTTGTGTAGTCATCAACTAGTATCACAAAGTAAATTTCTCCATTCAATCTCTCTGTTCTTGTTGGTCCACACAGATATGTATGTACAATCTCTAGCGGTTTTGTTGTGGAGTATTCCTTCAATTTGAATTTGGTCCTCATTTTTTTTCCTTGTAGACAATTCTTTCATAGAGCATTTGTTGTCTTTGAGATCTCAGGCATTTCTCTTATTGCTTCTCTTCTGTTGATTTTGACAAGATTATCAAAATTTATGTGACCCATTATTATTTGCTAGAGCCAACTTTCATCATCCTTTCCTAGGAAAAATCTTTACTTTCCAAATTCATTTAGCACATATATGTTGCTTGGAGTTCTTTTAGCAATAGCCACCAATTTTCTTGATCCTTCTTTCCTTATCTCACATTTATCTGAGTCAAACACAATTTTGTGTCTTTGATCACACATTTCACTTACACTTAGTATATTTTGATTCATGTCTTCAACCAATAGTACATTTTCTTCCTTGGCATCCTTTCTTCCAAGATTTATTGTACCCTTTCCTATGATTCTTGTTGAGTTGTCATTTCCAAATGAAATCAATACATCTCTTTCCTTTTTTAGAGTTAGAAATTTGTCCTTATCACCTATCGTGTGCTTTGAGCAACCACTGTCAACATACCATCCACGTTTCTTGTGTTGGGCTTATAGAGCAAGGATGCATTCTTCAGTGTTGAATTGATCATGCTTCCTTACCCATATCCTGTGGTTCATGCTTATGATTTTTGATATTTTGCTTTGGTTCCCTTGGAGGAATAGTTAGTCTGCAATCTTTGACTGTGTGACCAAAATTGTTGCACTTGTAGCATTCTACTTCATTACTCAAGGATTCAAATGTGTTGTAGTTTTTTATCTATTCTTCATGAGATCTTATTGGATGAGAATCTATTTTGTAGCCTTCATAGTTGCTTCTTCTCTTGATATTGTATCTAATATTCACAACTTTGTGCCCAAAGTTATTGCATGAATAAAATAAACCAAAAAAAAAAAATTGATACATGGGGGTGGGAGATCTTTTGAATGGTGCTTCTCTTATGAATCCTTCTTCTTTTTGAGGTCTTTCCATTTCTCGTTGCTGCTAATTATGAATTCTAGATATTCTTGGTGGTGCAGTGTCTATGTAATCTTATTCTTGTATCTTCTTTCCTTATTCCCTTTTAAGAGAGCCTCTGACTATTTCTACATAACTTCTTTGTTATTCTTCTTATTATGTTGTTTTCAAGTTCGATCTATTCTCTGTCTATCCTAGTCTGGATTTTTCATAGTATGTCCTTTGACTACTAATGATCTCATCTAATATTCTAGTGTTGTTTTGTTGCATGTCCTTCGTCTAAAGATATTTTCTTAGAGTGATTATTTTTTCTTCCAAGCCTTCAATCATATTTTCCTTCTCTTCCAACTGATTTTTGAGTGCTTCTTTAATTATTTTGTCTTCTTCTACCTGAATTTTTCTCTTTTTGATCATCTGCTCGACCTCTTCTGAGTTGGAATTATGAGAACCTTATTTCCTCTTTAGTTCTTCCTTGAGTGACTTGATTGTCTTTCTTTCATTCCTTATCTCTTCTAAGGCACTGATTAATTATTCTCTAATATAAACTTCTCCTTCTTCTTTGGAATCTTATACTGCCATGAAGAGTACTCTTTTGTATCACTTCCACTATCTTCATCCTCGTCTTGATGAAGAACTGTCTTCCTTGGTGCAGAAACTTTTCTTGAAGAATTTATTTGTGTTTCTTATACCCTTTTGATTTTTCTTTTTCTTCTTAGGGTCTTCTTCTTCATCACTTTCCTTATTCTTACGGGGAAATTTAGAAGCAAAATGACCAATACCACCACAATTAAAACATTTCAATGGAGGCATACCTTTGTATTTATCAGTTCCTCTTTGCAACTTCCTTACAAAGTTTTCCATTTCTTCATCTTCCTCTAAATCATCATTGTAGCTACTATTTGACTTTGCCTTTTTTTTTTTCCTCCTTTTCTTTGTCTTCTTGGATGCTTTGAATTCTACTTCCTTTGTGACTGATTTCTCCTGTCCTTTTATCATTTCATAAGCAGTGAGTATCCCATGTAGCTCATCCATTCTTAAGGTTTCTATATTTGTTCTTTGTTATAGGGATGAAATATTTGGATCAAATCTCATAGGTAGAGACCTTAGTACCTTTTGAATGATGACTAGTTCCTTCAACTCTTCTCCCATACCTTTAATAGTATTCACTATTTCATCAACTAGCAGAAAGTAGGTTGCAATGTCTTTGTCTTCCTTCATCTTCAATTGTTTGAACTTAGCTATAAAGGTTTGGATTTTATCTCCCTTGACTTTAACATCTCCTTCATAAATCTTTTGAAGCTTATCCCATAGGTTGTTTGCATAATCACAATGCATAACCTTAACAAATATTGAATTAACATGACTATTTAGAATAGTACCTTTATCCTTTGAGTTATTTTCTTCGAATTTATTTCCATCCTTGTCTGTTGGGGGAGTGTTTGGTGCTTTGTATCCATCTACTACTCCTCGCCATACATCAAATCCTTGTGCTTTTAAAAAGGTTTTCATCCTTATACTCCAGATTCCATAATTATGACCCTCAAATATTGGTGCTCCAATCTTAGTGTATTCCATGATCTCCTTCCAGTGGTTAGAATACTTCTTGAAGGACCTGCTCTGATACCAATTGTTGGAATATTGAGAGGAAGGGGTGAATCACCATGAGTGATTTTATTACTTTTAACCACAATGTAGATTATTCAACAATGTTCAACATATTATCTTTAACATTCAATATATATCATCAGTATTATAATCATAAGCAATATCACATGAAAAATATCACATCAAATGAACAATACATGAGTGATTTTATTACTTTTAACCACAATGTAGATTATTCAACAATGTTCAAAAGATTATCTTTAACATTCAATATATATCATCAGTAGTATAATCATAAGCAGTATCACATGAAAAATATCACATCAAATGAACAATACACTAGAATTTATGTGGAAATTCAAATGGGAGAAAACCACGGAATGTTTTTCTTGTATGTCAAAAGAATACATTCATTGGAAGCACCAACTTCTTAATTTTCCAGCTGCAACTGGAACGAGGCAACAACCCCCTATTCTTAGGTTTCAACTTGAAGGAATCTACAACTCCTTGAATTCATGGCTCCAACTAAAAGGAGGCTACAACCCCTTGAGTTCTCTGACACCAATCGTAAGGTGGCTACAACCACCTATCCTTGCCCCATCCTGCTGACCTAAAATATAAGTGTAGACTCATTGTCACTACCACTGATATTGTCATTGTCATTGATGATCAACCAATCATCCAACCTTTCACTGTCTCTATCACTCATCCAACCTTTCACTGTCTCTATCACTATCTATGTCACAGATATACTGTCATCAACCAATTGTACCCATATCCACTCACATGGATACCAAAACCATCACCAAGATGTGCCATGCATCAACAAGACATGCCTCTTAAGCATGTACCATACCATCATCAACATGTAACCCTAAAAACATGCATATAAACATGCCTATAAATATATAATAGACTTGGTGTATGTGATTAAATAACTACAAACCTTCCTCAACTTCAACAACAAGAGAATAGCATATTCATCAAACTTTACCTTAGTCTCACGGGACTAGTTTTTGGATTAGTCACAAACCCTAAATTTCAATAAGAATAAATCCATACATGTACTAAATAGATTTATGAAACTTGTACCCAATATTATTCAATATCTTCTCTACAATTCCTCCAAGTTTCACTACTTGGAACATCCCAGAAAAGGAGTTATAGAAAAAATGGTAGACCTTGCTGAATTTTGTCTTATTCTAGAGAGAGGACTTGTAGAGCATGCACGTGTGGAATATTGGATATATGGATCTGAAAATAATAAAAATAATAATATGGACTATAATATATCCAATTCATTTGGTCTCACTGAATTTGGATACTCTAGGAAGAAGTTATGACTTTTTTAGCCAGAACACTTGTTTGAGACTAGTTTCAGGACTAGCCAAAAACTCTATTGTCCACAAAGTGTATCTCTGAAAATAAAATGAACCAGAAGATGAAATTTCTACCACAATTACCTTGATATATCTTCTCAATATCCTCCAAGTTTTTCTATCTGAATCATTCTATAAATAAATTTATAGCAAAAATGGTAAGATGACTTGTAAATAACATACCTTAGAACACATCCTCACAAGACTTCATCCTCCCTTGTAATTTCGCCTTCTTCACCTCATATTCCCTGTGAAATTTTCCTCATATATCCTTGGTTACCTCAGATAACAATCACTTTCTCACTTATACATATATTCAATAAACTTGTGTGTACAAATGAGAGGCTCTTTATGTGTATTTATACTTTTCCAAGTGACTTCTTTACTTAACTTTATTGTCAACTTGTAACTTCTTGTTTACAATTGTTTTACCCTTTTTCCTCATTTTGGGGTCAAATAATAACTTCTTGTTGCAACCATTTATGGGCTTCTTAACCATACTTTGGGGCTTCCATTTTCAAGAGGGAATAACTCATCGACGTACCACCTATCACCGGAAATAACATGATGAGGACTATCCATCCATGAGTGAGTTACCTTTATTTACTCCATCCTTCATGACCTAATTACATGATCAACTACATGATACTTAACCATACTTAAGGGTTTCTTGTAGACTTCTTCAAATTGTCTTCATGTGAGGGTCATGCTTAGAGCTATGCCATAAGGGGACCACTTTGGAGACTTCTCCAAATACACCCATCACATTAGTTTACATCAATCCACTACTCGTTGACATCAATGACAACCGTTTGTCTAGCATGTGCACATGTTATAACCCTAATTTGCACCATACATGCTTACCTGGCATTAGGCCATTTCATATTCCTTCTTTTCCAAGCTAGTATTGAACAACTCTTCTTAAAAAACACCATTTTTAAAGGTACATGCACCCTGCTTTACTACAACCCACATGTAAACTCTTGTTGACCCACTACAGCTCGCGTGTACACTCTAACTGACCCACTACAACCCGCGTGTACCTACAAAATCACAATAAATGGAAAGTTGTTGACGGAACACGCAACTTTGGGTAAGCTAACTAAACCTTTCGACCATGCATGGCCAGTCACTCAACCAAATACCTAGCTCCTTATAGGCTATAAAAGAAGGGGTAGGGGTCCCATTTGAAAAGAGGAAAATCATAGTAAATAAACTATACCTAATTGAGCATTCCCTTTGTCCCAACCTTTAGCCATCCTTGTGCAAAGAGAAGTATACAACAAAGCAGTTGGAAGATAGTGGAAGAAGAGCCTAGGACCAGGATCGAGGAGCAGTGGTCGACTTTATCATTGTAAGGTATCATTGTGAAGTTAATAAAATAATTTATTTTCCCGTCCCACCATATGAGATTGTCATTATTGGAATATTGATTGTATCATTGATTAAATATCTAACCTATTAGTTCATAGATCAAATGCATGTGGATTTCTTTGTTTGTCTTTAGTGAATCCAATTCATCATTGGGAGGAGAGTTGCAGTCAAAGAACGACCAAGCGCAAAAAGGGATCGACATCAAAACACAAAAAATAAGGTACGTCAACTTAATCTCTTGAGCCTTGTATTTACATATGAGTAATGGGGTTTAGGCATGGGATGATGGATTTCCCACCCACAACAAAATTGGTGACCATACTGGGGACTCTCTAGGGTTCTTTGGGGATTTTTTAGTGGGTATTTTGAAATTTGTTTTACTACCTTTTTTGAGTTTCTGCAAGAAGTCTGAGTGTTCAAGGGTTCTGGTTCTCAATACCAGTCTTCCCTTCTCTACTTACCAAACTATTTATTTTCTGTTTTTTAGAGTCTTAAAAGGCATACATGCCCTATAGTGGGACAACCCACGTATGAACGCGCCCTACCTTTAGTCAGCCCGTGTATGTACGCCTATTGATGAAGGGCTAGCTGCGTGCCTAAGAACCCAGGAAATTCTTCTTAGGAAGAGGCAGTCATCCTCTCCCCTGTAGAAGTGATCCTTCTCAGGGATCTTTTGGGTCCTTCTAGGTCTCTGATTGAACAATCCATAGTCAGGTAAAAACCTCAAGATTAGCTTTGTTTTGCTAAAGTTTTCTTCCCTCTTCTTTGTCAAAGTAAGTTTTTGCACCGTTAAGGTGTTCTGGTTTTCAATACCAGTACTCCCTGCCTAAGCTTAGCTGCTTGTCCTCCTTTTTTGAGAAAAAACAGAGGCACACGCGGCCTGTAGTGGGCCTAAACGCGTGCATACGTGTCCTATCTTTGGGCAGCCAGCATGCATACGGTGGTTGTTGAAGTGACAGTCGTGTGTCTATCTAAAAAATTTTGAGGAGGCAGTCATCCTCTTCCCTGTCAAGTTTTTACTTCCCAGGTTTTTCTTGTTTCTTTCTGGTATCTGTCATAAGCATTTTTAGCCTAGGTTGTATTCCAGCATAGCTTGCTTTTTAGTTTAAAAGATTTTTTGTGTTTCCTAGATTTTTTAACTTATTTTTAGCTTGAAATTTTAGAATCGTGCATTCATCAGTTTCTTTTAGAATATTTTGTTATTTCTTCTTTGATTGGAAGAAAATATATAAAAAAATAATAATAATAATAATAATAAAAACAACTTAGTTTGTTAGATCTCTTTCTTTCCTGGCATTTTTTTTTACATTGTTATTTGAAAAAGAAAAATAAAATAGCATAATGTTGTATTTTCTTCTAATTTTAAAAGCATTTCAAAAAGAAAAAAATAAGAAATATAATCATTCTTTGCCAGTGTTCATATAAGTTTCATCATTTTTTGCAAGAGTCTTAACAACATCTGTTGCACTATCGTACCCCTTTTGAGTAAATCAAGCCTTAAAAAGAACGCTAATCTAAAATTAATTAGACTTTTTATGTTTGTAGGGTCAACCAACTAGTTTAGGGTTAGGGCCTTGAATTTGGTTGGAGAGGAAACTCTTTAAGGCCATTGAATCAAACATTGGAGTCTGAGTTAGGGAGGGTTAAAGTCCAGTATTGTGGAAGTTATCCGGGACCCCCCTCTAACATAGGGGCTAAACACAAGGTAGCAGAGATAACCCCTCCAAAGTCGGACCAATCGTAGTGGAGAACACATATAGAGGGCTTGTCTTGGGATTCCGTCGATTGCATTTGCCACGGAGCTTTGTGGGTCTCGAATCTATTCGAGGTCCTCAGTTGTATTCCGGACCACTTGCTTTCAATACCCTTGACATGTTTCGGGCTTGATACCCTTATCATTGTGGTCTACCCAACTGTCGACTATACCCGCCTGGTGATTGTTTGCGAGCTGATAACTTAGTTGCCTTTATTCTAGGGACTTACACAGGTGACTGCGGGGGTATACCGCGATACCTAGGGAAGACATTGGGCCACGCTTTGCAGAGAATACCTGGAGGGTTCTTCCATATTCGAGTTGCACTTGCATCGGTAATTTGCTCTAATGTTGGTTGGTGTAATTGTTCTTCCAACTAGTTAGTCGTTTGCTTGATTTTCCTTTAGGAGTTTTTCTAGTGTGTGCTCTGTGCTCCCTAGTTTTCCATAGTGAGTTAGTCAGTCATTTCTTTGGGTCTCTGACCTAGGGTGGTAGACTGCCCACTCCACCAGTCGTGAGTATTTTCTGGTCTTCCGCTTAGAAACGTGGAGCCGCTTCATTATAGGGGTTGTTTTGATACCACTGGTTCGCCAGAGTCAATTTGTGATACTTTTATGGACTTGAACGATACCGCAAGGGGAGAACTTGTGCATAAGATCTTCATGGATAAATTTTATGATGATACCAACCAAGGAACCCCTTCGCAAGGGGATTCTTGTGCTTTTCCCTTCTTTGGAAATGTTGGTGTCCCTTTGATGGCCACTTTGTACATTCTTGGGTTGAATGTGGGACTACTGGTTTGGTTGGGTACCATTCCAAATGTCCCGAATGCTCTTGATGCTTCTCAGTTAAGAAACTTAATTCATGGGCACCCTGTTGATGTTTCTTCATCAACAAAGTCTTCTCCTCCTCCTTCTCCCTCCTTTTGTGAAAGTACAGTTACTAGTAACCGAAATTCTAAACGAAATAGAAAGAGGAATAATAGGAAGAAGAAATCACCAACCTCTCAGAGTCATGTTGGAGATAGGTCAACAACCTTTGCAAGTCAAGTTGAAGACCATAACCCAACCTCTGCAAGTTATGTTGGGGGCACGCACCCACCCTCTGCAAGTCATGTTGGGGGAAAAAGTCTAGTCACTGCTAGTCATGTTGGGGGCATTGATTCTATTGAGAAACCTAGATGGATAGGAAGTAAACCTAAGTTCCCTTGTAAGATTTGCAAGGGAGATTACCTTACTCATCTATGCCCTGGCATTCCAAAGGTACAAAGATTGTGGTCCTTGTCTACAAGCTCTTCTGATTCTGAGTCTTCTAAAGTTTCCTCACATTCTATTCAACCATTGGTTGAGAAAGTGGTCACACCGATGCAGTCATCGACTGATCCCACTCCTCTTTTGGGGGGTGAGGTGTCTTTAGACCATGTAGTCTCGCAACCTATTCAACCATTGGTTGTGAAAGTGGTCATGCCAATGCAGTCATCGGCTGATCCCACTCCTCTTTTGGGGGGTGAGGTGTCGTTATACCTTGTAGTCTCTCATCCTATTCAACCATTGGTTGAGAAAGTGGTCATGTCGATGCAGTCATTGGCTGATCCCACTCCTCTTTTGGGGGGTGAGGTGCCTTTAGACCTTGTAGTCTCTCAGCCTATTCAACCATTGGTTGTGAAAGTGGTCATGTTGATGTAGTCATCGGTTGATCCCACTCCTCTTGTGGGGGGTGAGGTGCCTTTAGACCATGTAGTCTCGTAGCCTATTCATCCATGGGTTGCAAAAGTGGTCATGTCGATACAGTCATCGGCTGATCCCACTCCTATTTTGGGGGGTGAGGTGCTTTTAGACCATGTAGTCTCACAACCTATTCAGCCATTGGTTGCGAAAGTGGTCATGCCGATGTAATCATCGGATGATCCCACTCTTCTTTTGGGGAGTGACATGTCTACCGACTATGTTTTTAGCATTTCTGGTTCAGTATTTTCAGAACAAGCGGGCATTCCGCTCGCTCTGAGCACACCCCCTCCAAGCCCTAGGATGGTTTCCTTTGATTGGAATGACCTTTTTGAGCCTCATCTTCCTTCCTCCGCACCCTTTCAAATAAGGGTTGAAGTTAATTCAACAAACATTTATCGATGTATTGTGGATGAAGGAGCCTCTGCAAGTATTTTATCCTCCTTGGTTTGGAAAGTCTTGGGATCTCCCGAGATTTTGTCTTCTTCGCATGAACTGTTGGCTTTTGACAGATGCCCTAGTGAATATTTGGGGGTTCTTCCTCAGTTACCTATTTCGTTAGGTGGGAAGACTATCCTTGTTGATGTTATAGTGGTGCAAGGCCCATTAGATTTCAATATGCTTCTTGGATGTGATTATGTATATGCTATGAATGTTGTGGTATCTACACTCTTCTGGGTGATGCATTTCCCTCACAATGGAAGCACTGTCACTATTGACCAGCTGGCATCTGATAATCACCATCCTAATTCAGTGTTAGTTCAGGCTACCCCTTTATATGTTCCTAGTGTTCATGTAGACTCCACCCTGCCATGGGTTAATTATGTGGCATCTTATCCTCGGTGTTCAATTGTTTCTGAGCAGGAACTTGTGCAATCATGTTTTCCCTCTCGAGACTTGGTCTCAGAAATTGATCCATTGGTTTATCCAATGGGGGCATGGGAGCCCTTTCTTCCCCCTCTTGATCAAAGTGGGCTTGAGTATCCTTCTAAGTCTGATCTCGTTGTTTGTAGATCCTCAATCCCTCGTGCTTGTGATTCTTTATTGATAGACTCTACCAGTCCTGGCCAAAACCTCCATCGTCATATGGAGTATGGTCAGTTTACTTCACCCTTTGGGACTGTCGACCCTCATTTGCATGATTTCTTGGATTTTGAATTTCCTTCAGATGAGGCTATCCTTGAAGCCATGACTACGGTTTCTATACCGCGAGAGGACTTACACCATGGTTTGTGTTTTCTTCCCTTTTGGGAGACTTTCCAAATTGACTATCGAAGAGACTCTTGGTATGAGACTAGCAGGAGGCTCTACCTGAACTAGTTTCATACATGAGTTGTAGCCCCCAACGGGTCTTATTTTAAGCCCTTTTCAAACCCTCTAAACATGAAAAGATTGTTGAGCGATCTTGTGGCCTTTCACGCTCGTTAAACTGAAATTTGAAGTCACGTCTATCTGGCAGTAGTTTACCCCTTTTTTAGTCTAGACGGTCAACCGTACGAACAAAGGTATACTCTAGAGGCTTTGCATCCCTAGAAGAGTACCCTCAGGTATAATTTTACCCCTTTTTTGGGCCTGAGGGAATAAATTTACAAAAAAGGAACCCCCACAGAGTCCATAGTTAGGCTCTTTTCAGACTCCCTAAAATTGAAAAGATCATCGAGTGACCTTATTCTTTCACACTCATTAAAATGGTCCAGAAGAACATTCCTGATGGATTCCATTGTTAAGCTTTTTTCAAACTCCTTGAAAATGAAAAAATGGCCGAGTGATCTTGTCTTTATCACACTCATTAAAATGGTTTTGAATAGACATCTTGTCGGTGCTAGTTTACCCCTTTTTCGAACCGACTAGACTACCTTCAAAAAAGGTACCCCAGTGGAGTCTCCTTTTACATCTTTCAGACTCTCTAAATATGAAAAACCACCGAGCTTACCTTCTCTAGGATCGTTAAACTTACATCAAAGTATGTTACCATTGTGTGTCTTATTAATCGCATTTGCATACCCGCATCTTTGGCCTAATGTCGACTCCATGTTGCTCTCAACTAAACCATCTGAAGCATGCCTTATACGCAAGCCCTGTAGCACTTTGCCTCTGCGTCTTGACACCTTTGGCCCCTGGAGGATTTTTCCTGAGTGTCCATTTCTTGCATATGTCCCTTTGCCCTAAGCATCCCTGTGTTCCGTGCACTTGGAACTAGTATGTTTGCAACACTCGATTCCTCCTTTGTAATGTAGCATTCTTTTATTCTTTTTCCAAAATTATTGAAAAAGACAAAAAAATCAAATATACCCCAAAAGAGGAAGGGAAAAGTATTTTCTTTGTATTGGTAGCATAACGAGTCGCCCTTGGATAAAGCACATCTTTTAGTTTGTTCATCAAACCCTGGGATTTAATATGACCTTAGGAAGTTGTTCCCGCTACATTGAGTTGTGTCCTCTGTTTGGTTATTCTTCCAAACATATGGAGAGTTTGTGTTGCCTTCTGCCTTGTAAACTTATGTTAATGCGATGCTGCCTGAGTCATACACTCATAGACCTATGGGTAGTGAAGTCGTACACTCATATTACACTCCTACATGAGTTTTGAATATTCTGAAGTTGTTTCTTGAGCTCTGAAGACCTCATCTCCAGCCATCAATCCTTATCAACTTTTAGAAGATGGATACTATACATGTATATCTTTTTTATTTTGAGATGTAGCTCCGCTGTGTATTGCTCGCGGATACACTTTATATAGTTATATGACATGGATATACAATGTATTTGATTGGTATCCATGATTTTATTTCATCCCGAGCATGGGTATGCCTGCCTCGTTGAGACAATTGTTATTTTGTAGTTGGCACCTCCCGAATTCTGGTCCCTGGGCTCACTGGTTTGGTACGTTGATAAAGATCGATAATGTATTTCAGCCATCAGATGTTATTCTGACCTCACACATTAGGGATCATCTGTTATAACCCTAATTTGCACCATACATGTTTACTTGGCATTAGGCCATTTCATATTCCTTTTTTGCCAAGCTAGTACTGAACAACTCTTCTTAAAAATCACCCTTTTTAAAGGTACACGCACCCTGATCCACTACAACCTGTGTGTACACTCTTGCTGACCCACTATAGCCTGCGTGTACACTCTAGATGACCCACTACAGCCTGCGTGTACCTACAAAAACACAAAAAATGGAAAGTTGTCGACAGAACACGTAGTTTTGGGTAAGCTAACTAAACCTTTTGACCATGCATGGCCAGTCACTCGACCAAATACCTAGCTCCTTCTAGCCTATAAAATAAGGGGTAGGGGTCCCATTTGAAAGGAGGAAAATCATAGTAAAGAAACTATACCCGATTGAGAATTCCCTTTGTCCCAACCTTTAGCCATCCTTGTGCAAAGAGAAGTATAGAGCAAAGCAATTGGAAGATAGTGGAAGAAGAGCCCAGGACCAAGATTGAGGAGTAGTGGCCAACTTTATCATTGTAAGGTATCATTGTGAAGTTAATAAAATAATTTTTTTTCCCGTCTCGCCATATGAGATTGTCATTATTGGAGTATTGATTGTATGATTGATTAAATATCTAACCTATCAGTTCATAGATCAAATGCATGTGGAGTTCTTTGTTTGTCTTTAGTGAATGCAGGTCAACATTGGGAGGAGAGTTGCAGTCAAAGAACGACCAAGAGCAAAAGGGATCGACATCAAAACACCAAAAATAAGGTACATCAACTTAATCTCTTGAGCCTTGTGTTTACATATGAGTAATGGGGTTTAGGCATGGGATGATGGTAAAAAGTAAGAATCTTTAGGTCATTTCTGCATGCATGATAAAACCCTTAGTGTTAGTCCGTAGGAGGGATTTCCCACCTACAACAACATGGGTCATAGTGAAGAAAAGTGTGAATGTCCATGGGTTTACAGTAGATGAATTGCAAATCTATGTCTTGATGAAGTTGAAAAGGTTAATGAAGATGCTATCTTGTTGATGCTAAAGTTGAAGAAGGCATGTTGGTCTGTGATATTATGCATTGGGTTGTTTACATGATAAAAGGTATGGTTTTCTATATGTCTTGAGGTTTTCATCTTGATGTTATGGTATATGCCCCGAGGCATATCTTGGAGGGTGTTTGGAACATGGCTAGAGACATATGTTGGTGATATTATGGAGATCGTGGCTTATGCTTGTTGTACATCTTAGAGATTTTGGTACATGCTTGAGACATATTTTGGTACATACTTAGTACATGATTTGAGGCATATATGTATAGACCTCCTATCGTCACCGTGCGTTCCCAAAACGCCCAACAAACTATATTCTTCTCATGGCCAAAACGACGGTAAAATTTTAACATTGCCAGAACAACTCACACAATCTTGCAGAACCGAAATTTGCCGAATATACAAATGCCATAAAAATTCCACAATTTCAACATCAATAACATTAAATTACCGAAATTAAAATGCATTATACTTTACCAGTTTAAATCATACCTTAGCCACATGCCCGCTTCGGAGACGTCCCTCGTGTTGTGCCGCTCCCCTCGCTCCGTGCCGCTTCTGCTTGCCGACCAAAGAAAGCTCACCGGTACCTCCCAGCCAACGCTAGGGGTACTCTTCTTCCCCCTTAGCCCCCCGAGCCGCAAAGGGGCCACACAAGAACCAGAGATAAAATAGCGTCTCAGCAAGCCTCAACGGCTGAGCTACCACTCCAATCACAGTTGAGATATACCCAACTCCTCACAAGTAACCCGTCAAGCCACAATTCGGTAGCATAACGTTACGCTAACCGTGCTCCCCCTTTCTTCCTTCCTTTCCCCTCCTTTTATAGAATTTTGAGACTGACCTAATTCATAAATCATTAATTAATTAATTTTTAATGACTAACCCTCTAACAGTCTCCGCCGTCCAAGTGTCACACATGCCTCTGATTCTCCAAAATTAATTTCCTTTTTAATTATTAAAAGACTCAATTCTCTCACTTCCCCAAAATAACTCCTTAAATTACTCCTTAATCACCCCTTAAATTTCTCCTTAAATTACTCCTTAA
>CBVK0100069669.1:0-14764 GCA_900067695.1 Picea abies
ACATAATGGGTCGGCTCGTGATGAGACCTCCCATCCTCTTGGTTAGGTCTTGTTTCTGTTATTTTTCTTAGGGTCCCTTTTGTTTCTTATCGAGAAGCCTTTTATTGCCTTCTCAGGGATCCCTGGGCGAAGCATCTCTAGGTTTTATTTCCTATGGATTTTATCTTTTACCATCTGCTTTTACCCCCTGGGCCTTTAGCCCCTTCTTCCCACAGGACAAAGTGTAACACTCAAAGGTCATCCTAATAGCTGAACTAGGGGAGTGGGATGGATGTATGGGAGATAACATGTAAAGTGATAGAATGGTGGGAGCAGACGATGGCTCTGCAAATCCCACCTGGTGGCTAACCAAAACCCATGAATACAAGCTTGCTAGGGCACCCCGTTAATCCCCCCAACAATGGTCAAGTAGATTAGTGTAAGATCCAAGCAGTTATCAGAAATGTAGGGAACCTGATGCATATATCTGAAAGTTATAATGATAAAAAATGACACATACCATGATACCTTGGACCAATTACCTCATGGAGCAAGAGTCTCCTCTGATGCAAGTCCAAGCCGATGGTGATGGAAGTTGTTGCTGCTAACAGGACAAGTCTGGCGAAGAAGAAGAAGGATGGGCCCTCCAGGGCCATGCTCAGGTCAATCCTGCTCTCAGTACTCCATGTCTAGGACCTGTGGGCCTCGAGACATGATCTCCTAGTTATCCCTAGAAAATGGGGATAACAGTCAGCATAATATAAATTTTTCCAAAGTTTCTCAAGAAAAAAATTTACCCTAAAAAAGCAAAAGTTTTTCTTCATTGGTATTGTTGTGTGTAACATTTCCAGCAAGCATAGCTTGCTGGTTTTTGCAGGTTCAGATCTGGTTGAGAGGGGTTTTGGCTACCCAAAAGCATCCACACAACACTCAAAGACCCCCCAAAGGGATTGGTAGCTATTTCTCAACCTCCTCCTTCAATTTTTAAGCATTTTTAGTCATTTCTTCTTCCTTTTCTTGCTTGCTAGTGGCTCATAGTTGTGGGAGAAGGAGTGGTACGGCCTCCTCCCACGTGTGAGCTCTTGGGTAGCTTAGATCTAGTTTAGATATTGCCTTGTTTTGAATTTTTGAGCCTTTTTGAGCTAAGACGTGGGGGTTTGTGAGATAAAAGGTATCTCCCAAACCCTAGGACGTGGGGATTAGGGTTTTCTTGGTTTGCTTGTTTGTTTCCTCCCTTTGCTTGCCTCTTTCTTGCTTCTCTCTATTGCTTGCTTGCCTCTCTCTCTTTTCTAAATATTTTCTTAATTAAGCAAGCTTAATTAATTACCTACCTATTGGGAGAGGAATACCCCAAAAGGTGAGGTTAAGGCTTTAATATGTGATTGTGATCCAAGTGCTTTATTTTCTAAAATATTCTAGATTTAGATCTCATACATGGTTAATCCTTAAATTAAGCCTATTGGGCACCAATAACTTAACTAGATCTCATGCATGCTTAGTTCACTACAAGTGTTTATCTTTATGTTCCATGCTTAGATCTATAATCCTTAATGTTTAGCTGCTTCAATAAGTGGATGGTATTTTTCTTTATTGCACAGATCTCTTTAATGCCATTTACCATATGCTCTAAGTAATTTCATTGATAAGTTGATAAGTAGGCAAGCACTTAAATTTCTTTTTCTTTCTCACACTTAATGCTCATATCTTAATGCTCTTAATCGTTAGATAAGTATGTTTATCTTTTCATCTTGTTGGCAAGTTGTTCTTGCCCTTGCACTTTACTTCTTTACTTTGCAAGCTATCTAATTGTGCATCTAAGTGACTTGCTCTCACATAGCATATATGTGTTAATGCTCTTAATCTCATAAACTTAATCAACACATCTTTAAGGCTTAAGTGAGTTTCGGCCAAGTCATTAAATCACCTTTTAAAAGTGTCATAAAACTCTTAAAACACTCCTAAAAGTCTACATAATTCACATATAAGCTCAATAGACTCTTTAGGGTACCTTAGACCACCATCTTCATCATCTAAAACGGGGCTTGAGGAATGCAACGAAGGGTGTAGGTCGGGGACGGTCTCACGGCGCACAGGATGCGTCCTTTCCGGAAGTACTCAGGTCTTAGCACTGACTGTGAAAGCTAGGGTGGGCCTCGTTGCCTTACTATCTTGAGCATCCAGCAGTTATTTGGCAATAGGAGGACGAGGCTTTGGTGAAAGCTTAATAAAACTTAATAATCTTAAGAAAGCTTAATAACTCAACCTTGGACTTAAATCTAAAATACTTTGTGGGTTTAATAACTATGAGTGGGTCTTCTTCATCTTCATAATACTTGTGCTTAAAACTCTTAAATCTTCTTTGACGATGTATTGATGATAATCTCGTAGCTGTAGTATGATGCTTTGATCTTCTTATATCCTGCACACATAATAAGTAAAGTGGTTAGCTTGTTTGTTGTATTCTAGCATCTTCTAATTGTAAATCTTGTATCTAGAATTTATTTGATTAAGTTATTCTTTTGTAAGTAATATTGTAATCATACTTGTAAAGAAACCCCCTTTAACTTTAGTTGACCCCTTGCCCAATCTTAGGCACTAATCTTAGTTGCCTTAGGAAAAGGTCCTACTTAAACATACTAACCCTTGCATCTTGCATTGCTGCTTGTGCATATTAGGTTAAAATCCCCCAAGCCTTAACAAATTAAAACTAACTCCTAGAACTTAACTCTAAAACTAATCTAGAAACTAGGGACTACCCCCCTTGGCTTCCCTAGGAGTAAGCCTAGATGGAAGAGGTTCCGGTCAAAGTGACAGCGTGGGCTGTGAACCTAGGCATTGTGCCTCCAAGGACACACTAAGTGAGCCGGACTTAGCTCACGTTTGCAAGTGTGTATTAGGATGGCAACACACCCCATATTAAGAGAATACAAGGACGTGTTCCCAGAAGAGGTACCAGGTCTACCTCCGAGAAGGAATATTGACTTCTCGATAGAACTTACAGCAGGAGCGGTACCAGCATCTAGAACGCCATATAGAATGAGCACGCTAGAGTTGGTTGAGCTCAAGCTACAACTAAAGGAGATGATGGACAAAGGCTACATCTGACCCAGTGTATCTCCGTGGGGAGTGCACTCCGACTGTGCATAGATTACAAAGAACTCAATAAGACAACCATAAAGAACAAGTACCCCTTACCAAGAATCGATGACCTGTTCGACCAATTGGGAGGTGTTGCCATCTTCTCGAAGATCGACTTAAGGTCTGGATACCACCAAGTCCGGATTAAGGATGAAGACATCCACAAAACAGCCTTCAGGACAAGGTATGGTCACTATGAATTCGCGGTGGTGCCATTTGGATTAACCAATGCCCCTGCCACTTTTATGTGCTTGATGAATAATGTACTCAACAAATTCCTGGACAAATTTGTATTGGTTTTCATTGATGATATCCTAATCTACTCCAAGAACAGGGAGGAGCATGAAGAACATCTTAGACTCGTACTTCAAGTACTAAGAGAGCATTAGCTCTACACTAAGTTTAGCAAGTGTGATTTCTTTCAGAAGCAAGTCCATTACTTAGGCCATGCCATATCTAAGGAAGGGGTGGCAGTAGACCCCGACAAGATCAGATCTATTATGGAATGGCCTACCCCGAAGGATGTATCCGATATTAGATCCTTCATGGGCTTAGCAGGATACTATAGAAGGTTCATAAAAGGGTTTTCCAAGATTGGTTGTCCAATCACTGCCCTTCAGAAAAAGGGGATTAAATTCATTTGGACATCAAAATGTGAAGAAAGATTTCAGGAACTGAAATACCTACTGACCCATGCACCCATGCTAAAGATTGCAGGCCCGTATAATGATTTCCTCGTGTGTACAGATGCCTGCAAGGAAGGACTCGGAGGAGTCCTTATCCAAGAGGGACGAGTAATTTGCTACGCGTCCAGGAAATTAAATGAGCCTGAGATCAATTAGGTGACCCATGACCTAGAGTTGGCTGCCATAGTACATGCTTTAAAAATGTGGAGGCACTACCTCCTGGGTAGGAGATTTGTGCTTATGACAGACCATTGTGGATTGAGACACTTGTTTGATCAACCAAAACTCAATGCCAGGCAAGCTAGGTGGATAGCTCTCCTTAGTGAGTTTGATTTCGAAATCAAACACATCAAAGGAAAGGAAAATAGGGTGGTCGATGCCCTTAGCAAAAGTATAAAAACGATTCATCTAGCAACGGTAAGCACCTGTGAAACGGATGTCAGGGAAAGAGTCAGGAATGCACAAGAAACAGATGCATTCTTCAAGACCGTGACCTCATACCTAAGGCAAGAGCCTACAGGGCTAAAATATGAAGGCTACCAAATGCTCGAAGAAGGCCTGTTGACTTACAGAAACAGATTGTATGTTCCAAACTATGACGACTTGAAGAGGTTCATAATGGATGAACTACATAAGAGACCATATACCGGTCACCCGGGATATCTAAAAATGATCACGGCCATTAGGAAACAATTCTATTGGCCTGGATTGAAGAAAGACATAGCTAACTATTTAGCTAAGTGCCTAGAATGCCAGCAAGTTAACGTAGAACACCGACATCCAACAAGATTGTTACAGCCCCTACCGATCCCAGAATGGAAATGGGAAACCATCTCCATGGACTTCATCACCGGATTACCAAAGTCGACAAAGCAAAATGATGTCATCATGGTTGTGGTGGACAAACTGAGTAAGTCTGCTCATTTCGTTCCTGTCAAATCAACCTGCAAGGCCATAAATATTGCCAACATCTTCATGAAGGAGATATTTAGACTGCATGGCATGCCCAGGGAAATTGTATCTGACTGAGATACCAAATTCACTTCAAGCTTTTGGAAATCCCTAATGGTTGGTTTTGAGACAAAATTGTTGTTTAGCACAGCTTATCACTCTCAAACTGATGAACAAACAGAAAGAGTGAACCAAATAGCAAAAGACATGCTAAGGATGCATGTAATGCATCAGCCTAAGAAGTGGGAAGACTACCTACCATTGGTAGAGTTTGCCTACAACAACAGTTATCAAGAATCCTTGAAGATGAGCCCTTTTGAAGCCCTCTATGGTAGACAGTGCAAGATTCCAATTAGTTGGAGTAACCCAGTGGACAGAATTACAATCGGACCCGACATGCTGAAAGAAATGGAACAGCAAGTGGTTCAGATAAGACAAAACCTGAAGATTGCTCAGGATAGACAGAAAAGCTACACCGACAGAAAGAGAACTCCCAGAGAGTTCAAGACCGGAGACCATGTCTATCTCAAAGTTAGACCCAAGAAGAGTTCCCTGAGAATGGGAGCCTGTGCCAAATTGGCACCTCAGTATTGTGGACCCTTTGAAGTCTTAGATAGAGTGGGACCTGTAGCCTATAGGCTAGCACTTCCTCCCACTACAAAGGCACATAATGTTTTTCATGTTTCATTATTGAAGAAATATGTACATGATGCTAATCATATAATTCACTGGTCTGTGATCCAGGTGGAGCCGGAGGGAGAATTCCTGCCAAAACCCCAATGCATATTAGACAAGAAGGAAACCTCACTCAGGAACCGAACCATTGCACAAGTCAAGGTGCAGTGGAAACACTTTGGCCCAGATGAGGCTACGTGGGAAATGGAGGATGCCATGAGACAGGCATATCCGATTTTGTTTACTCCTGTACATACATGTCATGTTGACAAATAGAACATCGAGGACGATATTCCTTTAAGGGGGAGGGAATTGTAACACCTTGTTTCCCCCAGTCTGTAAATATAACTATATTAGCCAAGGAACTATGGCAAACCTAAAAGTGTGAATGTTTGATTTGATGGACCTTTGTACAAAAGGTCGATGAATGTAAAGTATGTTGTTTTAATAGAAAATGGTTACGTGTTGCATGACAACTGAAAGAGGGGAAGTGCTAAGAGAAAACCACGAATGTTATGAAAGGTGGTGGAGGGGACCCGGAATGGTTGCGTTAACCTCCACCGAACCAGTACCATGCTGGAATTAATTGCTCAGATTAGAACAACCCTCTGACCCAAGAATGAATTACAATCGGGTTGGTAGGTGGGAAGACCTCCTCAAGAGTTAATGAGGGGATGGGGCAGACCGCCCATCCGTAAGGCTTCCAGACTTGACCACGAACTGGAAATTCGAGCCACACGCAATCTTGTTGAGGAAGGCAAGAAAGGAAGTGGGAGTGGGTAGAGGAAGACCTGTGCGGAAAAATGCAGAGACGAGAGCGGAAACTCTCGGGTCCGAGGAAGGGCTGAAAGAGAAACAATGAGTTCTAATCACAGAAAATAGAGATTGAGCTAGGAGAAGGAGAGTAACCTTCGTCCTTATCTATTTTTGTATTGGGAGAAGGAGAGTAACCTTCGTCCCTAACTTTTGTTGAACTGGAAGTAAGATATTGAATCTCAAAGCATCGTGGCTTAAGCTCAGGGGTGGCCAGTGATTAATCCATTGGGAGTGAATGAGCATATGGTTGGGTGGAAACGAGCACTCCTTTCAGCAGTCGCATCACGCTCTATGGTTCTGATAAGTGTTTTCTTGCCGTATGCTTTGAATTGTAAATAATGGATGCATGCGAGTATTTACATGTCTATAAAGGGTTCTTTCTCTGTATTAAATGACTAAGTTATGAGTATGTGTTCGCTCCCTTGAGAACCTGTATTTCTACTTGATTTTCCATACACCCTAGTTTAATCACTCAAAGGCACTTTCCCCAAGAATTTACATCACCGTTCCGAAGTCGGAGCAAGCCTCTAGGCATAACTACCGTTTTGGTAACCTCACAAGTTACTTTGCCTTGATCCAGAGCTTAGAGCTCTGCGAGTTTGGGAAGGTGTTCCCTTCAGACTAGTAGTCTAGGAGACTCTGAACTTGCGCCTATTTCCTTAACCAAAAACCCGACTAAGAGCGGGGATCATAGCCCAAGAGATATATGAAGATCAACGTGACCTAGGTCTAGGAACCTTAGAGCTCGAGGCTCCGAGATGTTAGATTGCACGATAGTCAAGTTGAACCCCGCAATTGCTATGAACCGTCGATCTATGAACGAAGATCGAGGGTGGGGAATCACTGCGGAGCGCGAAGGTGAAAATGGCGGACGCGTTAGTTCGCGGCTCGCAATTCACTCTTGTCATTGATCTCGACGGGCTGGAAGATCAATGATCCCGATTAAACTAGACTCGAGCGAGCACTTTCCAGATTGCGGAGGTCGAACTCTCTGGTAAAGAGCACGCATGTTGGGGCCCCGCAATTTTTGTGAACCGTCGATCGTCGTTGACCTACGATCCGGGTTTGACGCAATCCCTGAAAACGCAAGGAGTGCGTGGGACGACGAAATCTTCAAGGAAGATCAAGCCAGAAGGAGATGCGCGAATCGAAAGGAAGTGCAGAGAACACAACCTGAAGGACCCGAACGCGAGCTTGATATTGAGGAAGCATCTGATAAACCTCGTAGGGATACTGTGACAGAGAGAAGGTCTCTGAGAGGTGGCATAGTTCCCTAATGATATCATGGCTTGGCACGAGGGTGGCCAAAGTGCTAAGAATGAATGCCTCTGAGCCTATGGTTGGGTGGAAAGGCACACACCCACAGTCAGTTAATTGGCTACAACTTGTAATAGATAAGTATTCTACTACCCTGTATACTTGAGTTGTAACTGTGTAATGAAATTGGATATACTCCTTCAGTCTTCGCAAGTTCGACGAAGGTTCGTAATCATCGTGAAGGGGCGGATCCTCTGAAGTCCGAAACCCGAAGTCACGATGCGATCTGGACCGTAGATCTAAGGATCTATCGGGACCCACCTTGACCGTCGGATCTGTGAGTTCGGGAGTTTGGGGATCGGAAGAGTCAGGGTTGGCTCACATCCAAACACCCGAAACGCGAACACGCGATTTGATCGCAGTCGTCGATCGAAGGGAGAGCATGGACCGTAGATTGGGTCTTGGAGGGAGTTCGCATATCGGACTTCAGAGAAGAGAAGTGAACTACCCTCGGAAGACGCGAAGCACGAAGTCCTGAAGCATTTAGTAGTTGGGCCCCAGGTTATAACCCAACGTCACAATCGAAGGGGCCTAGCGGGAGGAGCTAGCGCCCAGAGGATTCGCTGATCGAGAAAGCAGAAATCGGGAGAAACGGGTTTGGCCCATAGCAAAACACCCGAGGCCCGAGATCGCGAAGCACCTTTTGGTTAGACCCGTGGTCACCGCCAGTGGTCATGTAGAGGGGTTTGTCAGAAAAGGGGCTAGCGCTCAAACTCAGAGATTTCACAAGCGCGAAGGGAAAGGTCGCGGGTACCATTAGACCCGCACCAGGGACTCGAAAGGGTCTGCTTTTAATTACAGAACAAGACCATCAAGGTCTCAGAGAGTTGTTTGGTTCCAAAATTGGAGATCCTTGACCGGAAAGTTGACCTGGTTCCTGACTTTACAAATTTGGAATCATAGAAAGAGAGGATTTGTTCCTTTAAGGAGAACGAAATTATTTTTTTTTCCTCACCCCATCATGGGTGTGTTACAGGCTATTAGGCCTAGGGTTTGCTTCTGGAATTATTCTCTGTCAACGTTAAGGTGCTTGGGGGTGGCTTCGGCCTATGGTTGGGTGACAATATTGTTATATTGTATATGGTGAAACGAGCACACCTATTTTTCTAACAGGTTATGGGCCCACACTATCTTCGGACAGTCTAACCGCTGGAAGATAGATTGGGAGGATTTTTCTCAGTTATAATTGCAATTGCAGTCAAAGTTTTGTTGCAGCAACGAAACCCTAACCCTTTTGTTAAGGCACCTTAAGTGAAGAGATTGACCTAATTTTTGGATAGCCTAGTGCGTCGTAACCTAGCGCATCTCCTGGTACTCTCAGCAAGCTAATACGTCAAGTTTGAGTTTTTGGTCGAAGTCAAAGGTTGATCAAATCAAAGTCAAGGGTTGACCAAGTCAAAGCAGTCATGACTTACTCTATGAAGTCAGAAAACAAGTTAGAAGGTGCTTCTAACTTCAGAGCATGGAAGACAAGGATTGACCTCATCCTTGCCAAGAATAAAGTGTTGGATATCATGAAAGGAAAGATCACGGAACCATAGTTTGAAGAAGGAAAAGAGAAGGAACCTTAGAATGTTGCAGTTATGGAGAAGTTCAAGGACAATGACATCAATGCTATGAGTATCATAGTGGACTCTATAAAAGACTACTTGATACCCTACATCTCTCATGTTGACTCATCTAAGAAGATGTACGATATCCTAACTAACCTCTTCTCAGAAACATTGGACAAGTAATGAGTCTGAAGAATGAGCTTCGTGACATGAAAATGAATGATGATGACAGCATAACAGCATGCTTGGTAAGAATCTCTCAGTTAAGAGATCAACTACAAGCTATTGAAGAAATCATTTCAGAAAAGGAATTGGTAAATATAGTACTCAATGGCCTTCCCAAGGCATGGGATGCATTTGCCGCAAGCATGAACACAAGAAAGGAGTATCCCATTTGAAGAACTTTGGACTTGTTGTGCACAAGAAGAATCAAGGATTGACCCAAAAGAGAAATCCCAAAATAAATACGAAGATCAAGCCTTCACAACAAAGTTCAAGAATTTCAAGAATAAGAAGAAGCTTGGATCGAGGAAGAAAGCAAATCAAGAAAAGGATATGTCAAAGATACAATGCTTCAACTATCGAAAATATGGTCACTACGGGAACCACTGTCCTAAGTTAAAGAAAAGGAAGGAAACAGACATAGCATCAGTTGCCGAAGAAAGGGAACCCTCAAAGAAGGCCAAGCAGGATAAACAAAGTTCTTCTTCTAAAGTCAAGGTAACAATATTCTTCAAAGTTCTTGTACATATCATGTATATCTATTTCTTAGAAGATAAGATTTTTGAGTGAAACAATACCTATGGAAGAATAACAAGATAAGGATTGCTATCACGATGACTACAACTCAAGCAATACATATGAAAAGATGAAGTACGTTGAAAATCTTTGGTAACAATTTCTATGGAAGCTATTATATAAGTAACAACTGCCAGATAAGCCAAAATCAGAATCAAACCTGAAGAGACCCAGAAGAAGTCAAAACAAAAAGAAGTCAACAATCAAGAAGAAATTAGAAAAAGACTTGTGACACCTTACAAAAGGCAATAAGGATATAGACGAAAGAGTGGACTCTCTTAGATGGAGGGAGTTGATTACAGAATTCCAAAAAGAAGAGCATGCATTCATGCATGAAGCAAGGATTAGGAGGGAACTAATCCTAAATAATATGATCCATTGACGATTATGAAGTAACTGTCCATGTTCCCATTGAAAGTAGCCGCCATGATAAGCAACGCGTGTTCAGTTTGACTCTAAAAGATGACTTCTTCGAAAAGAAGCCTTAAGTATCTTTGGTTGTCCATCTACATCCATGATCCTATGATGAAAGGAAGAAGTTGGAATCTTCAGGGCATGGAATCTATAGAAGACTCCATGGACCCAAAAGCTAAAGAGGAACATGGGAAGAACATGAAGATCCCAAGAAGGAAAGAAAAGCCAAAACAACCAGTTATTATACCGAGAATCATAAGACTACCAGCTTAGTTTGAACCCACTAGAAGCAATCAAGCAGAAGAAATGAAAGTTATGATAAAGAATAGTGTATGTAAGAAAATGTGAAAAAGACTTATGAATGGAAGCATTGCGAGATTCATAGGTTCTTCTAGAAGGAGGGAGAGGACTATGACGACAGCTCGTTCTAGTAAACCAGATATACCTCCTGCAGTATCCATGGATTGGAATTTATATGTAAAAGATTGTTCCTCCCAAATAAAGCAAATTGAGAAAGAAGCTTATACCAGAAAGAGACACATGTATGCAAATATAAGAAGACCTTGTATGGATTCAAACAACTTGATGCAGAGTATCTCATATACAGCAGAAGCGTGGTGAAAACCTTCTATGACAGAAATAGTGTATCAAAATGGTTACTCAAAAGTCTAGGATGATGGATTGCTAATCCATGACAAACTCTCACAATGACAGAAGAAGTGCTACTTGGATATGTTTCAACTTGAGACTTGCCACGATGTCATGATCTAGCAGTAAACATAAGTGTTGAATTCACCCATAATATATTGTAATGATCAAAGCTATGTGAAGCCTTCAGAGAAAACCAATGTTCCATGACAGACCGAAGTACATTTGAGATCAAGCATTATATTCTTTGTGATGAAGTCCAGAAGAGAAAAGTGGTTCTCCAATATATCTCCACAGATGAGCAGATAGCAGATATTTTGGTTAAGCCTCTGTCCATGATGAAAAGTTTATTGGCGTTGAATTTTCACTATGCTAGGCTCAATCATGAGGTTTATTTCAATTTTAGCATTTACTTGAACCATAGACAAATGCAGCTACACCATTAACAATTGCTGCAATAACCAAGATCACAAGAAGAAATACCATGCACAAGAACACAAGAAATATCCTGGGAAACCCTTTCTCAACAAGGGAAGTGTTATCGCACGGTTTGTAGGAAAGGTTAAAAAGCTTGAATCAAGGGTAGAAACCGGCGTAACAGGAGCTTCCCCACCCACTGTCACCTCGACGGGGGGCTCTTTCTATTTAGGAGGGCAAATCCAAGGGAGACGTCCCTAAGGCAATCTGGACAAAGGAAGGCTAAAGGATAAAAGCCAAGTCAAGGAGAAACCCTTCCACAGATTGCTGCCCAAGAGAAGATAGTCAAGGAGACAAAGCCACTGATGATGCACCTGTTTGCGAGACAAAACAAAGAGAGACTAGAACGTGCTTGCAGTGGGTTAGTACTTCATAGGCATTCAAGACTATCTTTCAATCAATATATGAGCAATAAATAAATATAATTGTTGACGAAGTCAATGATTATCAAACAAAGGAAAAGGTCACTTCTTCAACAAGTATATCAAGAGCATTCAATGTGTACAATTTAAACCATTTGTCATATCATCAATGCAATGTCAAATCAGCTCATATACATAAGAATGCTGCGTCACTATATAATGTTGCTGCAATGATGTGACGTCAGCTTCAATTTATGGACCAAAAATAGTGACAAAGAGCAAAAACGTTTTGTCAATTTAGCTTAGAGATACAATTATCAACTCAATGTCAATCAATAGAGCTATCAAATGTCACAACGTTGCAGGTATAAGCAAGGAGTAAAGAGTATGACGTCAGCCCTATGATAGTTTTGTTGCAGTCACCATAAGTGTGACGTCAAGCTTTGTAAACAAGCCAATTTGAGAGGGAAAGAGCCAACGTTTTATCAAACAATCTTACAAACTTAGTCGATAGCTCAACACCAATCAAAGAAAAGACAAAGTCAAAACATTCAAGGTCTAAGCAAGATTTCTAATGATGTATGACGTCACAGCTATATAACTTTTGGTGTTCTACAGGTTAGCTAGCCAAAGTGGACGTTTTGACAAATTCAACCAGCAAAAGTACAATCTAACTCCACGGCTATGAAGAGGGAAAGAGGCCGCACCTTTCTATCCAAGCAAATGTCAAATTAGGCCTCACGCTATCCACTTTAAGTTAGTTCAAAAATCAGCTAGGGTTAGTAGGTAGGTTAGTAGGTTTGCAAGTTTAAAGGTAGTTTGAGAAGTTTTAATGGCACAACAAGCTCAAGAAATCAATCATAGACTAGTGCCTTGGGTTAATGGAGTCAAATGGAAGTATGACTAATGGTTTAGAAGGATTTCAAACCTAAGGACAAGAGACTTAGGGTTTGGTGGTGTTGCTAAGGCAAGGCCACAAACCCTAACCCTAAAGAGAAATTTAACTCCACGGCTACAAAGAGAAGACAAGGCCGCAACTTTTAGTCCAAGCAAAGTTCAAATTAGGCCATACGTTGTCTACTTAAAGTTAGTTCAAAAATCAGCTAGGGTTAGTAGGTAGGTTAGTAAGATTGCAGATTTTAAAGGTAGTTTGAAGAGTTTTAAGACACAACAAGCTCAAACATTCAACTCTAGACTAGTGCCTTGGGTTAATGGAGTCAAAAGGAGTATGGCTAATGGTTTAGAAGGAGTTCAAACCTAGGGACAAGAGGCCTAGGGTTTAATGGTGTTGCTAAAGCAAGGCCACTATGCTAAAGCAAGGCCACTAACCCTAACCCTAAAGAGAAAAGGCTTACCTATGTGTAGCTAAAGCTAGGCCTAGTGCTTCAAACTTCTCCCTAGAACTTTCTTGGCAAAACGGCTAGCTTATAAGGATAAATCTAGGGCTGAAAAGTGTTGCTCAATACAAGGCTTCTCATAAACCCTAGAAGTAAACCCTAGGTGTAACTTAATTAGGCCTAGGATCACTTCTTTCTTCAATTTAAACTCAAAACTAGCCAAGACAAGAGAGGGTTAGTGTAGCTAAGGCTAGGCTAAACCTTCTCAAATCCAATGGTTAAAGGCTTATGCTATGGGGACATGAAGTCTCAACCTACTTGTGTGTAGACTCCCTAGGGTTTCAAGGATCAAGTCAATACAACAAGATAACAATGAATGACAATGAATGTAAATGTTAGACCACAACTATTCAATCAAGAAGCTTTGAAGAAAAACACTTACAAGATCATGAAGAAACATTAATCCACACCCTAGTTGTAAACCTTCCAATAGCATATAGCACCACTTCACCAAGAAATAACTCCTCCAAGAGGTTGCACCACACTTCCAAGAGAGAAAAATCCAAGACAAGAGCTAAAGAGTAGTCTCTCAAATGAGAGCAAGTTATGTTATCTAAAAGAGGGAAAAACATCCTCTACTTATACAATACTTTGACCTTTAATTTACAAAATAGGTCAATAAAACAGCCGACATGGCTGACATTACAAATTTTAATCATTTGTCACTTTTACATGCCTAAATGCCAATAAGGAGCAGAAATGTCAAGGCGTCAAGCCCCTAAAGGGAGACGTTGGCCCTCTTAGGGCATGATAACCACCAAATGAGCAAAACGTTGCCCCTCCTGAGGCTCCAGCATCATGTCACACGTGCCAAACAAGCCTATCAAGGCTGCCACGTGCCCTGGAAGTCGTCCAACATCACTGGTGGTGTCCTGTCCATCATGGTCCACGTCCATCTGCCAGGGGCTGATCCCCACAAGCCATAATCTATGCCAAAACGTGCTGATGAGGGCGTCCCTCTTCTTCTCTGTGCAAGGGCTCGTCACACAAATGTCCTGCCTCTGCCATCCCAACGTCCATCTGATGGGCTCTTCAGCCCCATGGAGGTCCGAACTAATCATCTCCCCACGTGCACCGATCCTCTGGTACCTGTCTGCCGGGCATGGTCCTGCACATCAAAGGCTACGCCCTCCAGGGGCTCATCAGTCCTAGACATCATAGCAATGTAAATCACATTTCATCATTAAATTTGTCGAATATATGCATAACATCCCTAACAAATCTTCTAATAGCTCAAAGGCCTTACACAGACCCACTATACAAAGCCAAAGCAACCAAAAGGGTAACCTATTGGGTTAATACCCACAGGAATTGGAAAGTTTCCGCAACGGGTTATTCAAACCATGTATAGTGATGTGAAGTGGTTTTAGGGAGGTCTAGTCATAGTCAGACCTAGGGCTAGGTGTTGTCTGTGGGTGCCTTTGTAGGAGGTGAGCTGTACCCGTCATGGATGCACTTTTTCCAAGCCCTTATTGCCTTATCTTTCTTTATTTGCATTTTTTGCTACAAGCCTTGACGAAGAGGACACTGCCTTGGCTTGGTGGCCAGAGCTG
>CBVK0100069670.1:0-14764 GCA_900067695.1 Picea abies
TTGCCTCATCTCAGTTGGTGCTGAGAATGTAAGCCGAGTCTTGCATATAGATCTGGTTCTCTTGTAGAGTTGTACTCTATTCAGTTGTTGCTGAAAAACCCCCTTATTGAAGTCCATAATAAAAAGAAAAATTGTACATACATCTTGTGTTATTTGTGTTCCTTGTGAAGATGATTTGTTGATGATATGTTGCTGATATATGTTTCTGATATGTATTCACATCTAACTGATTATAAATGAAAACAATGAGTAATGATAAAATGTTGAATGTTAACTAAGGAGTTTTTGTGTAAGAGGGGAAGTTTTGGGAAAAAGATCCCTACACTCATTCACCCCCCCCTTCTAAGTGTGGTAGGTGTGTCCAACAATAAAAGACCCCACAGTGTCATTGTTACTCTGGGGGGTCAACTCTATAGGATACCAGAAGTAGTTCCAACTATTGTTCCAACAAAATAGTGTTGCAAAGTAATCTCTCATACTCTAAAATTCAGCCTCTTCACAATCTATTCAAAAGGTGAACAGAAGGACACTGCAACCACTGCAGCCTTGGCCCAAAACCTTTCTATCCAAAAGAAGAAGATTGTAGAAGAGAAAGAAGATATTGTTTCTTCACCTACAAGGATGCCTACAAACTTCCCAATCAAGCCAATATACCACAGATTGGTTGAACATATTCAACCTTGCCAACAATAGGTTTGTGACACCCTTCAACAATCTAAGCATTGCAACTTCTCTAGCAAGGAAAGAAACTCACCAAGATTCAGATTCAAAAAATGATTTTTCCTCTCCCCTGGGAACTAAAATCGATGGAGACCATTGCTTCCTAAGGAGGGAGGATTGATCCAGGTGGATATTGGTATCCACCCACCTATTACAACTGGCTCAAAATAGTTTGTTGGAAATTTACTATTTTTAGAAGTTTTTCACTTTCGAGGCCATTATGAGAGTCTAAACAATGTTTTTTCATGATCAGGCACCTTAATGAAATCCAAAGTCTTTTATTGAGCCCCCAAAATGAATCTCCTCATTGATACATTTCCAGCAAGCTATCATGCGCCCCAATCAAAGATCGTATTCTAAAGTTATGCCCCCGGGAATTTGATACACCAAACTACCCAAAATGGGGTCCACAAAACTGTTGGTTATTCATCTTCTAGGGTTATGGTTTTGGATTTTATTTATGTTAAAAAGGCCTTTGGAGGTACATTTTAACAATCATCTTCTTTCAAATGAGCATAACCATCACATCTCTTCTCAAAGATAAGCTACCACCATTCTAGCGAGTCTTTCACTCTGTATTTCTATAGTTTTGTACATTTCGCTCATTAATAGAAATTGTGTATTACTGCATCTCTGTGTTTATGATTATATCTCTGATATATCTCTATTATATTATTTTATATCTCATATATCTCTATACATTTCTTTATTATATCTCTTCTCTCATTTCGTGCCAAAAATAATCTGGATCATGGAGTAAGGCCTAGTACCTCTCGGTAGCCCGCTGGTGCGGTGGATTCCATCTGAAAATATTGACCTTTGTGGTGGTGAGAAGGGTCTCCATATTTGCAAGTGGATAATATTTGTCATGTAGTCTCTCGAAACTCCATATCTGTAACTTGAGGGCCTCGATACATAATCTCCTTAGTTATCCCACAAAATGGGGATAACATCTGGCTCCTACTTGGGGACATGTGCTCGTCGTAGAGTGCATGAGAACCAAAGCATCTCCTGGTAGACCTATTCATTCCAAAACTTAGAAAAACACATCAGAGCATATAGGGTGGTGCTATCACCCTTCGTCCATATACATAAAAATCCAATGAAAACTAATCTAAAAAAGAAAATTTTAGCATTTTTTCAAAAAATCTGAACTAAGAATGAAATCAATATACAAGTAGAGAAAAATGAAATATGAAATGCATCTAAACTAATATGAGAAATCAAGATGAAAATGAAAGGAAATAATGATGACCTACCTACTTACCTGGGCCTTGAAGAAGTCATGTGACCTGAACATAAGGTTGAAGAAGGAATCCATCCACTAGTAATGGCATCTTTCTCCCATCCAAGGCTATCAGATAGAACTTTTCTTTATCAGAATTCGTCTTGATGATGTAAGGGCCAAGCCATGAGTTGTAATTTCTTTGGTCATACCTCAAATTTCCCTTTCTCTTTTCCCACATCAGTGCAAGACTTCCTTCACTGAAATTGATGCAAGGTATACTCTCAATGTATGGATATGAAGGAGGCTTTATGTTGACCATCCCTTTGATGGTTTCCTCATGTTGTTCATATTATTTCTTCAAAATTTGGATAGACCCTGGTTCCTTCCCATGGTACTTTTCAATTTTCTCTTTGTATTCATCTTTCTATGGGAGAAAAATATCTATGGATTCCTCCTGTATGAAGGGTATCTCATATGGATCATACTCAATAATATGTGGAGGCACATCATAATCATGTTCATTGACATAATTATGGCCATTAGGATCCATCAAATGTTTATCATTCTTTTCCCAGCTTTGTAAGATCTCATATGTGCCATATCCCACGGGAATGTATGCATGAGTAAGGCTAGTGATAAGGAAAACACCAAGGGAAGAATACCATGTCCTCGACTAGAGCATCCCCTAAGCATCCAGAACATTGATCACTACTATGTCCATGAGGAGGATGATATGTGGAAAATCAATAAAAAAAACCTGAACGTCCTCACATACCCCAAAAACCTTGATCTTTTTACAATCAATACCATAGACATTACCATAAGGTCATGTCATTTTCAAACCAAGTTGTTCAATCACCTTCAATGACATGACATTTAGTGAGGCCTCAGAATTAAGCATGTAGTTGTTCAAGTGGAATCCATTCATGCCTAATGAAAGATAGAAGGTAGGATTATTGTCTCTTTGTCAAGCAAGATACATAATGTTCAATATGATAGGATTCTTCTCGATTGGAATATGTAATACTTTCAATATTTCCTTTTTCATAGAAGGGATATTACACATATTTGTCACTGGGACCATTATATTTAGTTTTCCAAACATGCTTGTAACATCTATATTCAGCTGAATCTTGTCTGTAGGATTTGTCTTAGGAAGCAACTCATGTACTAGAGGTGGAGGTGGTGGGGCCACCTTCTTTGCTGATGGAAGAGGAGTGTTAGACTGCAATGGAGGGGATGAAGCTTTATTTATTATAGTGTAGTTCAAATATTCCCTCCTCCTTAATTACTTCTTCTGGTTATCTATTAATTGATTCAAGGGCCAGAGTCTCCCCTCTCTTTCATCTCATCTTCTAGCTTCATTGATCTATTCTTGTGTGAATTGTTCCTCTTGGAACACATAGATAATATCCATGAAATTCACATCGTCGAGAGAATATTCATCTCATCGGGGGAATTCATCTTCTATGTGAGGTTCTTGGCATGGAAGGTAGCAGGCTTCTGTGTCAACCATGGCAACTAGTTTCAAAGTATCTGAGGCCTTTTCCTCATGTTGAGGCCTTGGTTTCCAACCCGTGACATCTCTTTGTTGTCTGGAAAAAGCGAGGTTTGGAAGAAGATTGATTCCTCTATACAACAGTCAAATGACCCATAATATGGTTCTACACCTGGGTAAACTGAGTACTCATCTGATCTATATTCTGAGTCAAAAGGGCAATTAGATCAGGATCACTATTGTTGGAAACCTTAGTATTTGCTTCCACCTTGACACGAGGGTACTAAAAAGGTTCTACCCTTGAATTAAGAAGATTCTCTTCAATGTTATCACTGTACTCTTTGGCTTGTGCCAATGATGTGGTCTTCTTGTCCTTTATAATGAAGTGAAATTTCCCTTCAAAAGCGTTCATATAGAGGAGATAAACTGATTAGGATGTAGGAAAAAAATATGCTGGAATCTGGTTGTACAACCTGCCAAATATGGCATTGAATTACTTCACTCTATCATTCTCCTTTTTCTTTGTCTGATTGAATTGAGCTCCAAGTGTCCCACAGTCTTTCTTTGTTGACCATATACTCTTAAATAAGTTGGAAAAATATTCATAGGATGTGAGATGATTGTCAAAGAGGCCTCTGAACCAATCAAGATCTTCTTCAGTCAAATATGAAGTGAATAACCTCATGGTCATGTCTTCATGCTCAATACCTGCATTGTCCATTTCTTGGCCCATGACATAAAGATGATCCTCAATGGTCACTACATTATTTCCTGGGAACTTTGGCAACCACTTGTTTGACTATTTTGGCATTGTATTGGGGTATCCCTGGATAATGAACATGTTAAGGTGTTTGTAGAGGTCTTTTACACAAGGGTAAGACATTGGAGCAAGGGGAAGGGTACTCTAGAAAATGGTTTTGAAAACATGATACTTGAGGAGAGGCCTTATTTGGTAGAACTTAGAAGGTTTGGACCTCCCAAGGGTAAAAGGCTTGGAAGAGGAAAGGTTTTGAGGAGGTGGAATCGCCATATGAGCTTCAAGAAGAGCTTATCAAAAAGGGGAAAAGGGAATGTCTCTTGGGTGGAGTTTCTAAGAAATATAAGGGAGAGGATTTGGGATAGCTTTCCAAAGGGTTGTTAGGGTTCAGAAGAGGATTCAAAATCCTCCCCGACATTAGTGCCAAAATGTTATCAGACAAGTTGTAGGTTGGGAAAATCCCGACCCAACCACCAATTGGTGAAAACTTAGAGAGAACCTACCCACTGTCACCTTACTCAGGTGTTCCTATAAATTTAGAGATGATATAGTCACCTCAAGGGGGGAATCTCGATGACCCTAGGGGAACTACTTCTTGTGCATTGAAATCCGGTGATGGTATGACAATTTGTCGATGCACGTTCCTCTGTTATATGAAAAAACCATATTATTAGTTTCATTGATGTATTCATGTCAACTATATGATGCAAGTATGGACATCGAATATCCGACAATATCTCGTCGGATGTACCGACGACCCTAAGGGAAAAAAACTCGTCGAAACTAGACATTGTTTTTGACAACTATGTGTTGGAAGTTTGATGTCCCAATACATCGAATATCCTATGTCTGTATGAAGAATACCATCGTACACATACTATCATAATGTCAATCAGAGTGTCGGATATCGAACAACCACCTTCGGTGAATAGCTGACGGTTCTATAGTATGTCCGACAGGGGTTCCATCCCTTCGACGGTTGGCAATGTTGGTTATAAGTCGGATATCCATAGACCACCTTCGACGAATAACTGTCGGTTTTACAGTACGCCCTACATGGGTTCCATACCTCCGGTGGTTGGTAATGTCAGTTATAATGTTGGATATTCGACGACCACCTTTGTAACAACCCTAGTTAAATAATTTCTTAAGGTTTATTAAGTTTAATTAATTAAATAATTAACTGTCCTAATGTATATTAGTTAAATAATGATTATTTATTAATAATATTAATTAATTATTTATTTTTTAATGTATATTAATTAATTAATTAACTCATTTAATGTTTGGGTAACGAATTAAAGTTTAATAAATTTTAATTTATTTAATAGAAAACTTAATGTATTGAGGGAGGGTTGGCATTGAATGGAGGGATAAGGTGGTTGACATTGAATGGAGAGGAAGTAAATGGATGGGGGGATATGAGGGGGAAAATACATTCGAGAGGGGAACTTTTGGGATTTTAGGGGCAGGTGAGGGGGAAAATACATTCGAGAGGGGAACTTTTGGGATTTTAGGGGCAGGGAGAATTTTCGAGAGAGGGGGGAATTGTATTGGAGCATTTTTCCAGGGGAGGGATTGAAAATTTGCATTTTCTAGTTTTATGCTAGAGGAATTTGTTGGAATGTTATAGGGGAGCATCGATTGTTGGGAGTTTTGGGCTTGGGGGCCAGGAATCCTCATGGAATCCTGGAGCTAGGGAGCCAGATAGGCTCTGTTCCTAGCTGGTAGGGAGGAAAGATTCGGTTTTGGGTAGAGTTTGGGCAGAGCAACGAGGACAGACAGAGTTGGGGAAACAACATCACTGAGAGGTATTTATGTCATTATCGATATGATGGTTCACTATTTTACTAAGCTGTGTATGTTTAATTATATATATATATATGATTTGTATATTAGGTTTCTCAATTATAATTTGTTGAACCATGAATTGTTAGTTTGTTAGTTGTTGAATATAAAACCGTAATTTTTTTTTTATTATGATATAAATTTTATGCTTAAATGTATTAAGTTTTGGGTTCTATTAGCAGGACCCTTACACATGGTATCAAAGCCCGGTTTCAAAAATGAAAGCTGGGCTTGACCACCCAGAATTTTGTCTTGTGCCAATTTGGGTTGTTACAGGCTGATGTTTAGACAATCTTCCATAGATAACTTCTCCTATAGAAAAACAATGTATTTAGTGCTCGGAACATCTCAACCTATACGTAGGATACATAACAGCCTTTAAAGAAGAATATTTTCTAAATAAATAGCAAAATTTATGTACATGAATTGCAAGCATGGAATAAAATTATTATAGGAAATCAATACTGGCTCTCATGTTGAAACATTTCTAAAGTAAAAATAGAGGTAACCAACACATAACCCTACACAAATCCCAACGCCAAGCGCCAAACACATGAATCCTTTGTTCCAAAGAATGAGATGAGGTAAATATTAAATGGAAAATCTAATTGCTAATTGCTTAGCATCCTATAGGCCTTGATTGTAATGCTCCATACTATAACGCCCCATGTCAAAATGCCCCCTCTTCCGGATACCAAGAGAGAACTTTAGCCGATATGCATCCACAAAAGGTTCAGGCAGTGCATTTTCCAACCACCATATGATGGAATGCAGCCAGTAAGGGGTGCATATTGGCTCATAACCAACACGCCTTAAGGCAACACATGCATAAGTATTAGCTGAAGGTAAAAGTAAATGAACCTGGCACTGCACATCAACTCCACCATGCTTGTATACATAAAGTGACCTTGAAAACTGGTCCACATACACTTTGATAACAACACAGATAGCGTAGAGAGCAGCGCCATAGCCAATGTTCATGATGGCACCCTTCTTCCTTTTCAGCATTCTAGGGAGCATGGTGTGGACCATTCTAGTAGTACACTCTATATTCACTGCTATGAGGTTCTTGAGAAGCTGAGAATCACCTTCATGAAAGAACCTAGCATAGGGGTAGGACATCCCAACCTTGTTTATTAGACTAAGTGCCAAGAAAGCCACTCAACATACAAAGCCCAACGCCATAGCGTTGAGCCCACGTGGGGCCAAAACACATATACCACGCGTCAGAATGCCCATGTTTATTAGAATTCCAACATTCAAACCATTAATGGTCTCCTCTACGCTACTCATGCCTTCTATAAGATCTCTATTGAAATATACTACAACAGTTTTAACTTAGGTTTTGTATTTGGCCTGTAATTCAATGACAAGGTCTGTAAGCTTGGAAGAACTTCTTCCAACCAAGACCAAATTTATCTTACGACGAGCTAACCGAATGGAAAATGACCTTCCAATCCCATCTATGGGGCCTGTCACTATTTCTCATGATCCATACTTGCTAATATTCTTCCCAGGTCGAAGAAAAGTCACCCAAATCCATTTCAGGAATCCACTTGAAGTGTTGAGGATGGTATGTAGGCCAAGGGCTTCGACAAAGAGGAGAATCATCCTCCCTGGGCCTTCTTGGTTCAGGAACAATAAGAAGGGAATTGATGTTTCTATAATAATATCAATCCCCTCACTCTACGTTATGCGCTAAATCTGAAGATACCTCAAAAAATTTTAGAGCTCGGGCCCTCAGGTCCAAGAGATCCAACAGAGTTGAGAAGCTTGTATTCCTACCGATAGCTAAAGTATGGCAAACATAAGCGATATGAAAAAATTTCCCATCGTTCTACTGGAAAGTAAAATGTGAAATGAACCTCCCAGAATATAATATTTTGAAGAGTCGCACTACATTCCTAATCATGGCATATCAAGCGAATCCTCGATCCCATTTGATGGAAAATGGGCAATGGAGAGAAAGAGGAATCCCAACCACATTAAAAAAAAAATTGTGAGAGGTAATTAACTAACAGAACAAAACAAAAAAAAATCAATAGAGGCAATGAAATCCTTTTAACAAGAAGCACTTGCACCAGAAATCATAGCATTCTTGCGAGAATTCAAAATACCTATGTATGTTAAAGACAAAGCGAAACTAGGGAAATATTGGAACCAATAACAGTACAATGATCCCAATCTCACTGCAATTGAAAGACCACTAAATCCGTTGTCCCGAGAAATAGAATAGTGCGACTCTGAACCCTCTCTACAGACGAGGACAACTGCGATATCCTCGCTAACGAGTATATTCAATTTTTTGTCTTAGACCACTTCTTGATCTTGCACCTGGAACTAGAAAATGAATCTTGCAACAGGCTTAGCTCCAGCCCCATGTGACTTGCAACCACAACACACAGTCAACACGTAAGTCACCAAAACCAATAGAAAGCACCAAGAAAAGAGAACCTGCCATCAAACAATGCACTGCATTTGTAAGACTCGTTATTCTTATCATGTCGTTGAGAGCAGAAGGAACGACCATGGCGGCTGACAGTGTAGCCAGGGGCCTCGCAAGAAGAAAACGATTGAGGAAAGGAGAAATTAGGGTTAAGATAGAGAGCTGGGAGTATGCGTAGGGTTGTGGGTACTGATGATCGAGGCAAGGGGGCACGTGGGCCTCATGCGAGGACCCACGATGCCTATTTCATAATTTAATTATTTTATTTTATTTATTGTTTTAAGTTAATTAATTTTTTTATTTTATTTTATTTTTTTACATTTTAATAAATAAAAATAATTAATTTATTATCATTGCTTTAAATTATTATTGGATTTAAATGATTATTGATTAGATTAGTTAAATTTGAATCATTTAAAAAAAATGTATATTTAATTTATATTTAAATTTATGTTTAAAATATATTTTAAATTATATTTAAATTTAGGTTTAAACATATATAAGTTTATGTTTTAATTATAAATTAATGTGATTAATTAAAAATGGTTAATCAATTGAAATGATTAACTAAATTAGTGATTAATTCATACTAATTTTTGGGATTAAATTGAATGTGTGGATTAAGACGAATGAAACTTAGGTTAAGTTTAGTCTAGATTTTTAATTCTTAATAATTAATCAACATTAGGTTGAAAATCACATTAATTAGTTTTAAACGAAAAGTTGAAGGACTTAGACCAAGATAAGTGGGAGGGGGTTTCATGCACGCTAGGAAAGTAAGCTAGAGGAATTGACGAGTGTGGTGCAATGCTAGCATAGCTACCAGGAGAGGGAGTCAGTAGTTTTCTTAGGCAGTGACAACAAGCTTAGACGCTTTAACCCTAACCTAGCCACCTCCCCTAAAGAGAGTAACGTATGTTTACAAACAAGTAAAAAAAAAACTTATGCCTAACCCAGTTTTCTATTTTAAGTTGCGTAAATGTGAAATGTCCTTGAACTCACCTGACCACTTTGGTTGATGAAGATTAAATTATATAGGATGGTTAGGACTCGAGAAAATCGAGGTAGAGGGGCATCGTCACAGGGACCGCCGACACCGCCACCACCATCGCCTGAACTAGCTCTCATACTGCGCTGTTTGGAGGCCATAAATGAGACTTTAAAGGGGCGTCAACTAGCAGGGATCAAAGTGAAGCCCCCACCATTTGGAACGGGTAATCCAGAAGCGCTGAGGGATTCAGGGGGAGGACCTCCACCCAAAGACATCACTAGAGAATTGCAGAAGATCAAACTTCTAGAGTTTGCTAGGGGTCGTTCCAGTGAATGTGAAAAAACATGGTTGGAAGGCATGACAAGGTGTTTTTCCTTAAGAGACTATGCGTCCACTTCAAAGGTGAAGATAACGATTTTTCAGTTGAGAGAAAGTGCTTTGAATTGGTGGGGCAACCTAGAAAGGAAACTGCATCTTACCCTAGACACCGTATCTTGGGAACTTTTCAAGGAAAGTTTCCAAAGGAAATATCTACCAACTTTCTATGAGGAACAACAAGTGGGATCATTTCATGCTCTAGTACAGGGAAATAGGACCATAGAAGAATATGAGATCAGGTTTATGGAATTGGTCAAATATGTTTCATACATGGATAATGACCAACAAAAAACAGAACGCTTTGTCTATGGGTTAAACCCTAAGATAAGGGCTATGGTGCGGATGTGGAAACTGTCTTCAGTAGCAGAAGCAGTGGAAAATGCACATTATGCAGAGGAACACATGAACTTAAATGGAGGTACAAGACTAATCTTTCTGCATCATCTTGGATTCGTGGGGAAGGCCCCTAGGACATTTCCCAGGGGAGGGGGCTCAAGGCCACCTCCACATGGTAATAGAGTCAGACCAAGGACAGTAGCCGCAAGGATTTCAATGGTAGCGAGTGAAACATCCTATTCATCACCAACGACACAGGCAAGTCCACGTCCATCTCAGGGAGCAACTAGTAGAGGCAGGGGTTCCAGGGGAAGGAACTCATTTCAGAGACAGTCATAGAACAATGCGTAGGTTCAATCTCATGTTACCTGTTGGGGATGTGGAGGACCCCATTACCAGCATGACTACCCAGAGTTACAATCAGTATTTGTGCATAGAGAAGGAAAGGCCCTGATGGGAAGAGCAAGTGGCAGCCACCAGATTTATGCAGCTGTTAATAATCGCCAGGAAGAACATCAATCCACGGTGGTGGAGTCATCAGGTATGATAAATCAAATCAATGTTAAGATTTTATTTGATTCTGGTGCTACATATAGTTTCATTTCACCATCTACATTAGAAAAGAGTGGGTTGGTAGCCTACGAACACGATGCCTTTAAACAAGTCGAGATTGCTTCAGGGGAAAAACAAGCAGTAGGACCTAGCATTGATAATTGTCTAATATACCTGGGAGTGTGTACTACCAGGTTTAAGGTATACGTCACTTCTCTCGGGATGTGTGACCTAATCATTGGAATGGATTGGTTAGAAGCTCATCGAGCTTTGGTAGATTGTTTCGTAAAAAGGGTGCTTTGTGTTGACGATGAAGGAAGACCAGTAGAGATCTGCGGTGTACGAAGACGAGTGTCTCTACGCTTTATCTCAACTATGAAGGTTAAGCGGTGCATGAGGCAAGGGTTTCGACTGTATGTAGTGGAAGCAGTGAATGAAAGGAAGGGACCCTCCTTGGATCAGTACTCGGTATTGTCAGAATTTAAGGATGTTTTTCCGAACGAGTTACCAGGGTTACCTCCTGAGAGGGAGCTTGATTTTACTATTGAGCTAAAACCAGGTGCAAAACCAATTTCCAAGACTCCGTATCGGATGATAGCGTCAAAACTTTGTGAGTTGCAAATGCAATTGAAAGATCTACTAGACTTAGGGATAATAAGGCATAGTGTCTCACCTTGGGGTGCACTAGTAATTTTTGTAAAGAAGAAATATGGTTCCTTACGATTGTGTATAGATTACAGGGACTTGAACCGTGCTACAGTGAAAAATAGGTACCCAATGCCGTGAATAGATGACCTCTTTAATTAGATGAAAGGGGCAATGATATTCTCAAAAATTGATTTGCGATCAGGGTATCACCAGTTAAGGATTAAGGAAGACGATATTCCTAAAACTTCCTTTCAAACTTGGTTTGGACATTATGAGTTCATCGTAGTACCTTTCATATTGACCAATGTGCCAACAATATTCATGAGCCTCATGAATGGAGTATTCCAGAAGTACTTAGACCATTTTGTACAAGTCTACCTAGATGACATCCTCATCTATTCCAAGAACGAAAGAGAACATGAGGAACACTTGCGAGTGGTGTTGTCCTACCTTAGATAGAACAAACTGTATGGGAAGTTGTCGAAGTGTTCCTTCTTCCAGAAAGAAATCCACTATTTAGGTCATATCATTTCTGGTGAAAGGAATCTCTTTGGACCCAGAAAAGGTAAAGGCCATTATGGAATGGCCAGTGTTGAAAAATGCCCATGAGGTAAGAAGCTTCATGGGGCTAGTAGGTTATTATTAGAGATTTGTGGAAGGGTTATCTAAAATAGCGAAACCCATCACCACTTTGCAGCACAAGGGGGTCAGGTATGAATGGACAGAAGAATGTGATAGTGCATTCATTAAGATTAAGAGGTTACTAACTAGTGCGCCACTTCTACGAGTGTCGGATATGGAAAAGGACTTCATAGTTTGCACGGATGCCTCGAAGCAAGGGTTGGGGGATATGCTAATGCAGGATGGACAAGTGATAGCTTATGCATCAAGGAAGTTGAAGAAACACGAAGAGATTTATGCTACTCATGATTTAGAGTTGGCAGTTGTAATGCTAGCTCTGAAACTTTGGAGGCACTACTCTCCGATGGCTGCGATTTGAGCACCTGGATCAATGGTGCATAGGCAATCCGAACACCCTCTTTCTTTCTACTTTTAATCAATGTGGGGCCCCTTTCCTTGTCATGTCATCTTTCCATCTGTTCTCCACCCAACCGTGCAATGCAGATCGCTCCCTTTAGCCCCATCCTCATCCTCCGACATCTGTTCATCTCCCCTCTTATGGTCTGTGTGGTCCCTTCCCATCTCATCATCCCCTCACCACCTGCCATGTGTCCTACTCAGTTCCATATTAGTCTCCCATTAATAATCTGCCCATCAGGTTTCATCTCCTACCCCCTCTGCCTATTGCCTTCCGCCATGTGTCTTCCCCTGTCACATTTCCCACACCTCACCACCTCTCTTCTCACCCTCATGGTCTTGGTGCCACCACTTCCATTACGCCCCCCCAGTATTTGCGCTGTCCTCCACGTCTATTCATCAGGTCATTCAGCTAATCCAAGTGGCAGAGCGAGGGGTCTTCCACATCTCAAAGGTGCCAATTTAGTCGGGCCGTTCTCAATCCCAAGGAAGCAGTTATTAAGGTAGTTGGTGGTGGATATACATCATCTCTGCCATAAAGGGAAAGTCTGGCAAAGAATTAAAAGCATGTCGATTCGCCCACGGAACTGTCAGGAGTTCGATTGTGTCTGCCATAGGTGCACGATCATTCAGAGACTGCAGGTGCAGATTGTCAGAAGCCATGCAGACGCAAAGTTTTAATGCAACGCCTTGATTTTGTTGTTGTTGTTGTTTTGAGTATATGTAGGCATTTTCGCCATTTTGGTATCTATCGGTGGTAGAGCAAAGCTCCCGACTGTAAAGTTTTAACAACCATTCTGGTTTTCTGGTTGTGCATCTGTATTCAATATTTTTTGTTTTATGACAAACAATTTCCTTACTCCGTCTATGTTTTCATCTCATACCAGAGAGTTCATGATCAAATGATTCGCATGAATTGTTACAGTTATGTTATGATAAAGGATTTGTCATTATGATAAAGGATTTGTCATTGCATTATTGTATTCCTTGGTCTTCTGTGTTTGAATGTAAGAGGATCTTATGTTTGGACGCTTTCTTCTCCAGTCAGTTAGGAACCTGATGTTTATGACAGACCCTCACACTCTTCTCATACAAGTCTTCCCCCTGCTCACCCTTATTACAACTCACTGTTTGAAGTTTATCTAAGGCCTCACTTGCCCATGCATGCCTAGCCTAGTTTCAGAGTTGAGATGATATTGTTCTAATTTTACTTCCATTTGATCATCCCTTTATAAACAAATCGTGACATTAAACTGATGGGTGTCGGGCTCTGCTCCTGCTGCAATCCAGGAGTGACTTATGTCGCCAACATTTCTGGCGTCGTTGTCGGGGACGAAGTTGAAGATTTTCCCTAGGTAGAACGACATTGAGCCTTTGATTCTGAAGGTGCATCAGACATCAGAGCCCTTAAATATTGCTGTTGTGCACCTGGCGATTCCACTGTGGCGACTCCATTGTTTCCACATCACTGTTTTAGCTGTGACTACTGTTGGCACACTTGAAAGATAACCTAGAGGAGATTTCTCGAGAAGGTTTCTGCAGCTGCTTTCTCAGCCTGAGAAGCTTCCTGGGGTAACAAAAATGTTAGGATCTAGCCTTTGATGGTGAACAAGGACCAGACACACTCGAATTTGTGCATCTTTCACATGGCGACTCCATGATTCAAAGATCAATTGGTGACTCCACTGGTTCGATATGGAGAAAATCCTTGCTCGCAGGTTTGCTCCTTTTAATTTTTCTGCTATTCCTGGTTTTCCTAATGTTGTCCCCTCTCTGAATGAATGGGGCGATTATTTTCCCATATTTGGAAAACGTGAAGAGGAAAACCCTGCTCAGCACCTCAATGAGTTTCACAAACTCATGCGTCAGTGGGAGATACATCATGAAGATGTATTACTGAAGATGTTCATGTTCTTGTTGGCAGGGGATGCACGTAGATGGTATCATTCTTTACCCCCTGCTAGCATTTCTTCACTCAGTGAGTTCCATGTAGCTTTCACCGCTTACTATCAGAAGTTGTATCCCTTTGAGTTGATTTTTCATAACTGTTGTGGGGGATACTACAACAAATGTATACAAGATAGAGCCATCTTTTATGAAGGCTATGAGGATGATCCTGATGACCTAGATCAGGGATCAGTCCTTTCTCCTCCCCATTCTTCTGCTTCGGGCGAAGTTATGGAGCTGGTAAAATCTATCAATTCCAGACTTGACAGGTGGGAAGCTGAGCGATGCACTGAGGATTTCCCATCCTTTGAAGCAGAAGCCCCTAACAGCTCTACTGAGGGAGATTATGAAAAAGGCTTTCCCATGGGTCCTGTTTA
>CBVK0100069671.1:0-14764 GCA_900067695.1 Picea abies
GATATTTTACTGTTATTCTGCCATTTCTAGCATTTTATTTCTGTTCTGCACATTTTATATATCTGGTATCTTGCAGAGTTTGTGTCTGAAAAAATACCTTCCTAGTTAAGAGGAGTGTTAGTATTTTTTGCGTAACTTAGAAAGATATTATTGTATATTTGTATTGGTCAAAACTTTAAAAGGTCATTGTAATTATATGATATAACGACTCAATAGAAATTATTATTTTATTGGTATTTTACTTGTAATTGTAAAAAGTCCCATTGTGGCTATTCATCCCTATTTTTATGGGTTAGTTAGGTCAAGAGTCGTGTCTCTTCAAGAGACACTTTTGTGTATAAATAGAGGATATGTCCCTCTCATTTAGATACTCACACATACACTTATCTTGTGTATCTTGGAGCACATAAGGAGGTCTAGCGCACAAGTCTTGGAGACCGGTTCTTTTGGTATTTTGGTCTTGGTCCTTCTTGGAGAGCTATAGCACATTATTGTACTGGTTGAAAGAATATATACTGAGGATTTTGGTTTGGTTTTCTCCCCCATGAGGGTTTCCCAAAATAAATTTTGTGTTCTATTGTATATGTGATTGTCTATCTTTCAATGATACTATTGCAATTATTATTGGATTAAATGTTGTAACTGTGTAACCAGAAAATTAAAATTCTAACACCTATTCGGAATACAAGTCCTCAAAATAGGTTTTGGTTGCCTCTCTTATTGCTTGAAAACTATTGATTTGTGTGCCATCTTCCATATCTATTTCCTTCACATTATTTTTTATTGTTATTTATTTAGCTTGTCTATGGAGGAAAGAAGTATTTCCATGTCCATAATTCAACCACATGTTATGCGATTTAAGCCACCATAATTCATCTTCAGATTTGAGCACCTTGTGAAGTTCTTGGAAAATAATGCTCTCTATTTTTTGACCATTAATGATTATGTCTTTGTGCTCCATAATTTCCTAGATATTGGCCATCTTGGATTGAAATTTTTCTTTTTCAATTGTAGGAGGGATGTAAGAATGTTTTTCCCAATCTTTGAGAGCAACCTTGACTTCTCTTAGATTTTGTTCCCAAATGAAGACAAGGGATCCTATGACCCAGATTTGCCATGTCATTAAGATTTTATCCATTACTATGGGATATGGAAGCCACATTGGATAAAATTGGAATGGTAATGGAGAAAAGTCTGGAGTTTCTTAAATATGCGGAGTGGTGGGTTTGTGATTTGAAGTTGGCAAGGAAATTATTTTAGATGAAATGGTGGTGTTCAATAAAAGGAGGTTGTTGTGTAGTAGAAATCTATTTAATATTACTACTATGTGACCTGGACCAAGCCTCTTATTGGATTAGGTGAATTTTTGTTTATCTAGTTTTATATCCACCATATCCCATTCAACGAGAAGGCCTTCTGGTTTTTCCCTGAAAGGATCCATGATTATACTCCCTCCTCTTTTTTCCTTGTTATTTAAAATCACATCAAGGTCTCCTACTATGATGATGTTGTGAGAATGCTCAGTGTCTCTTAAGGATAAATGAGTGTTCCAACAACTTTATTTTTCTTTATATATGACCAACATATAAACATTAAAGAGATTAAATCGCTTACTTGTTTGTTGATGGGTGAAGCTTGTCAAAATCCAATGTTGAGTTTGAAATGTGAGGTCCAGTGTCAAAAGCAGACTATTCCATAATGCACATATGCCCCCTCAAGCTCCCCTTGAGTTGGATGATATGCCATCACACTTATTCCACTATATCTTAATGATTTTAAGGCTTCAAAGGCCTCCAACTTAGTCTCCTAGAGAAGGACGATAGTTTTTTCTATTCAAATTAAGTCTCTCAATGCTTCTTTGAATTAGCTACCAAGTACTCTACAGTTCCAGGAGACATTATTCATTACTTAACTTGGGGTTTTTGGCTACGACCTTGCATCAAAGCGATGCTTCCATGATTTTTGGTATTTCTATATTCATCAATTAGAGTTTTCTCTAAAGTGGATTGAATCCCCAATTTCTTTTCCTTGTTGGCTACTTATTCACATCTTTCCTTTACTAGCTTGATGTCATCTTTCCTTGGCGAATTATCTTCCATTTCTTCTTCTTCTATGTTCTCTTCCTTCAATTGTTGATGAGCCTTTTTTCTAGTAAGAATACATGAGGAGAACTGATGTTTTTATGGAATATTGTATATCTCTTCTTGTTGATCCAAAATAGTGTCCTCATTAGCTAAAGGAAGAACAATTTCTTGATTCTCAGACAAATGTTTCACACTGGATGGGCATATTGTAGCATGGGATAGGTTCGAAGTTGCTAATATTTTAGAAAAAGTAATTGATTCATCTTGAGATTGTTTTTCATACCTATTTCACTGAGAATTCAAAATTCCTCCCTTAGTGTGACTTGGAGATTTTTAGCGTGGTCATTGCCTTAACTTGAAGGAATTTCCATTGCTTGCTAGTGAAAATCTGCATGTTTAGATCCAAAATGGGTCAAGGTGCTAGAGGCTAAGGGAATATATTTGGATTGCATGGTGTTAACTGTCTATTTGGGATTCATTTTATTATTTACAATTTTCCATTGGTATTCCTTGTTTGGAGCTAGTTGAGATGCTTTCTCTTTTTTTTGTAATATTTTGCAAAATGGCCATATTCATGGCATGTTTTTCATTTAAATGGGAGTTTCTCATAGTTCAGGGGCTAAACATGTTTATAGTTATCAAGGGTTAAGAGAATTTCTTTTGAAATCCCCTTTCCATATCAACATCCACATAGATTATTATGCATGTCAATATTCTATCTTTTGGTTGTAACTTATCTATATAATGACCTAGGGTATCTTCAACATTTTGCATTGTATATTCATTCCAACAATGGAGGGGAAAATGCAGGAGCCAAACCCATACTAGAATAGTCGAAGGGACATCATGTTCAATATTAAAGTCTGGAGTCCATCGATTGAGATACATACATTGAGTGTCGAAGAAGTAGGTGCCATTCCTGAATGTGAGATCTTTCTTCTCTTTTTATTCAAACATAAATGCATAGAAACCCCTTCCACAAAAGTAGTGAGTGAGTTTCCCTTTAATCAAAACCTGTCAGTTCCTCTGAACCCAGGTGACCACAAATATGTGTGATTGACAAATGCCTTTGAACTGACCAATCAAACTGCATTCAGTAAGGGCCAAAGTCATAGGCCTTGAAAAATAATATGGCAATGGAACATCTAGAATATTTTCGAGTCATTTGACAAATCTCAATGGTTGGTATTTTGGAGCCTTTTGCATCGCCGAGACCAAATCATGAAATGAAATAGCTTTAGGTTTTGGATGGAGAAAGAATCCATCTCGAGGGTCTAAATACATGGTTGAAGACACTGAATCTCTATATCAGGCCACCAAAAGAGAGAATGCATGTTTATGCATCTACCTTTCTTGGAATTATACAAGACATTAATAATGCATTTAAAATGTGTTTCATATAAATTATGTACCTCAATCATATATATTGAAACCTCACTATAAAGGTTATTTAATGAGCATCAAGGAGATGTATTACATGTATCCATGTTTCACTTAAACCTATAACCTCCTTGATTGTTTAGGTTATTTCTATTCTTTTTAATTTCCAATATTTCATGTATCTCTTCTTTGTATGTAATTTTCTTCCTTGAAGATTAGCTTTGCATCTTGTAAGTAGAGTTGGTGACCGAAATTGCAGGCATGTCCTGCTAATGTTGATTTCTAGTTGTGGTTGTAAATGATGTCTACACAATATTCTTCAAGCTTTACTTTCATAGACCTCCTAGTTATCTAATGTAGATCTTACAACACGAGCACAATATTTCATAGACTCCTTTTTGCATTCTCAGATTGATCAGTCTTTTACAAAGTCTAGCTTCATCCTTCTTACAATTTTCAACAAGGAAAAGAAAACTTTTATGTTGCCCTTTTTCAATGATTTTGCAATATTTTTAGTCACTCCTTTGATATATGACAAAGTTTTTTTTGCTCCATCATTTTCCTCTTGTTTCCTTATGTAAGGTCCCCTCTTGGTTTTTAAGACATCTTTGTTAAACTTACTTATACCATATCCATTATTTTAAATACTTTTGCTAAGTGTTCCATGTCTTTCCCTACGTGCTCTTCATTAAAGATCCCAATAACTCTTGTCACCAAAGTGTTAATCAGGCCTAGCTTCTATGATGGGCAATGGTGCAACTTTGCATGTAAGTATATGTTAGTTGATTTTTCTTTCATAAGCCATGTTGTGCTAGAGATCTGTTGCCTTTCCTATTGATGAGAACATCATGGAAATGTATTGCGAGGGGGCTAGACATTTCATTCCGCTCGAGCATCCCATACCACTAAAAAATCTTATTCATCGTGTGGCACCAACATGACCTCGCTAGTTGGGCATGAACATCAATCGCTTATATCACTCAGAATACGCCTAATCAACATGTTCTAGCCAAACCCAAGCTAGACAACTTTAACCATGTGGAATGCTAGAGTGCTCATTTCACCATAGGCAATGTTGCATCATCGTCACCTAACCATAGGAAACCTGATATCACCTCCCTCGAGCCAAGGTTACTTGAATAATTGACTGCGCAACATGGGACCATGTTATCATCCATCTAATCCTACACCTGATAGTTAAAGAAGATAATGTCCCTCCTTTGTAAGGCATTCACATATCTCCCATGCACTTATAAACATTGTTGCCTTTCCATGGACAACACACACAATCCATCACATTTCCAATTCAAGTCGTCCTCCATCGAATCCTGCTATACGATGCCTAGTCGATCATCCAACTTAATCGACAAGACATGCTTGGTCCTCCTAGCCTACATGCTAGTACATCATACTAATTGTCTCACGAATCACAGTGAGTTGGTCACCAAGGCTACCGAAGTATATGGACTTGTCGTGCAACTTGTCAATTATGCTTGATGCACCCTTTTTCGTGCCATTGCCCATGGCACCTCAAGTCAGGTCCTTACATTCTCCCCCGCTTGAATTGTTGATGTCCTTGTCAACATGTCCCCATTGGCTCATCCGATGAAAGAGGTGTTGATGGTGAAGATGCACTTTTTCATTTCCAGATTCAAATGTGGCTTTGGTACCAATTTTCACGGGGCTAGAATTTTTGTTCCACTTGAGCATCCCATGCCACTCAAGAATCCCAATCACCGCACTACACTAATGTGACATCACTATTTGGGCATGATCATCAACTACTTATATCACCCGAAATTCACCTTACCGACATGTCCTGACTGAACCCAAGTTGGGCATCTTTAACTGTGTGGAACGTCAAAGTGCTCATTTCACCATAGGTGATGATGCATCGTCACCACCCATCCATAGGCAACCTACTATCACTTTCCCCAAGCCAAGCATATTTGAACAACTGACTGCCCAACGTGTGATCATGCTATCATCCATCTAAGCCTACAGGTGATAGTCAAAGAAGATCATGCCCCCCTTTTGTAAGGCATTCACATATATTGGATGCACTTATCAACATTATTGTCTTGCCATGGACAACACACACAATCTATCACATCGCCAAGCCACATTGTCCTCTCTCACAGTTTGCTATATGGTGCCTCACCAATCATTTTTCCTACTCAACAAGACATCCTTGGTCCTCCTAGCCAATGCGCTAGTACACCATCCTAAAAGTCATACAAATCACCGTGAGTTGTTCACCAAGGCTATTGAAGTACATGGACTCATCGTGCAACTTGCCAATGCTCGACCAATCCTCTATCATGCCATTGCCATTGAAACCTCAAGTCAGGCCCATACAGGTATGCTCTTGTCTCTTATACTTCCACTTTGAATTTTATGCTTTCATTTTGATAGTTTAGATGTTTGAAGAATTCATTTAAACTTTCCTTTCCATCTATCCACTCTTTGTTTGTGTCATCCAAAAATCATTCCCATCAATTTGGTTTCGACAAAAATGACCAAATGGCTTAGTAACAATTTGTTTTTGAAGGATTCCATGTACATATTTGTGATAATGGGCTTCCCATTATTATTCCCTATGCTTGATTATATATGATCCCTTCAAAGATTAAAAAAAAAATCAATTTTCAAGCATACTTGAACAAGTTTCTTCATTTCCTCATCTTTGATATTTTTATCACACTAATTGCTTCATGCACTAGAACTTTACTAGAATATTATTCTCCCTAATATTTTGATCTTTGATTTGATGTATCCCTTAAGTTGAATCTTTGCACCGAGAGTAGTGAGGTACTTTATAGCCCAGTATGGGGGATATGTTGTCACATTAGCGTTAGGTTAGACAACGTTACATTAAAAAAAATTAAAGTCAACTCAATTAAAAGAAAAAAATAGTATAACAATAATAAAAATAAAGTCGACTCAATTAGAAAAAACAATTACACGCATCGTTACATATTACACACACACACTTACTTATGTATATGATAACATCTAAAATATTAATTCCTTCGTATTAAATGACAATACAAAATATTACACCTTCATAAATTTGATCCCTCTTAGTGCTTAATAGATCTGAGTTTAAAATGGATATACATTAGTTGATAAAAGAGTATTTGTGTCCAATGAAAATTTTAAACTTATTCATTAAATGATTTACTATAAAGTACGTTGAGATCCAATCATGTTTACAATCTCAAATAAATGTCATGCTTGTGGGTTTTGGACATCCCATGTGAGTGTAGGTTTTCTCTTTAAACTTTATAAGAGTACAAGATTTAAAAGAATAAAAATAAAAAAATAAACAAATTCATCCAAAAACTTAAAAAAACAAATTCAAATTAAATAATGATTTAACTTCATATCACTTACATTTAAATATTTCCTTCAAATATATATTAAATAATGCTTTATCATACTCTTTCATTTATATATATGAATTTTTAACCAAAATTTTAGAATTGGTATTCCATAAAGTATTGATGTTTTTTTTAAGTAACCAAAGAGAACTATTATGTTTTTTAAGTAAGATTTATATATTATTTGTCCTAAACAAAAATTACAGTAGTGTCTTGAGTTTAAGTTGTTGGAGTGTTGAGTTGCCTCGAAAGGAAATCAACTCAGACTTATAGATAGACTAGACATGGTATGGAAAATTAAACATATTCGCCAAAATCATCCTGTGGGGAAACCGATTCGACCTATCCAAGCCTTTGAACTGAAAGATAGACTATTTATCACAATAATTGTTATAATGACCTCCACACATAGTTCTTTCGAGTGCACGTTTCCATCGTTCAACAAGGGCACAGAGGCTGGTGACGGGGGTGGGGATGGGGGTGGCGAAGAAGAGAACTATTATGTTACTCTAAACATAATAGAGTTATAAAATCATACTAGAATCCAAATTGAAAGAACTAAAAATATGGATCATTTTGAAGTAGTTCATGTTTAAATCTATCTCTATAAGCCTATATATGATTGTTGTAACAACTAACTGTTTGGTTCTTGGCTTTCAAATCTTCAAATATTATGAGTTTTTAAGCACACCCGATGCCATGAAATTCAATTTAAAAAAAAAAATCAATTTGGGAAAATTATATTAATGAAAAAAAATTGTAGTTGAGATAAACAATTATATGTCTTATGTCTTAAAAAGATAAACAAGAAGGATGGATCCAAACCAAAATACAGAGTTTACATATCTATGTTGGAAAAATTTCCCAGTATTTATTGTTATTGTAGATTATATAGAAACTACATAATATGTAAATAACTTTAAAAAGCATAGTCTAATTAGAATATGTGGTGGTTGGTTGCTTCTTCCAATACGAGATTGGTTGGCATTGGTTCTTGTTCTCCTATCTCCATGTTTTCAAAGAGTTGGTGGACTATATCCTCTTGTTTAGGTTTTACCTGACAATAATTGACTAACACACTATGACTTGAAGCCCTTGAATGAGCATCCTTTCTCAAATGGACATTTACGTTTCTTAACATAACACATTCCACCTCAATATTTCCAATGTTTTGCTTTAACTAAACCAAAGTACCCATAATGGAAGCAACCTAGGAGACTATATGTTGTTCATTTTCATGTACCTTGGCTATAATAGTGAAAATGTAATAACTATTACCTTGTTTCATTTGCTCATGAGACCTTAAAATCCTCCTTGTTTCTTGTTGTCCTTGATAATCCATATTTGTAATGGTGAATTTAGGAAACTTATGTGGAGTAAAGAATTGGAACCAACTGAGAAATCAAAGATGTAAGGGGAACCCAGAGAGTCCTTTGAACAATCAATAACATCCATAGGGAAACAAGGCTAGAGATTATAGTGCCCAGTCCACTTAACGATAATCAAAGGACCATATATAAAGTCTTCAAACAAAAAGCCAGTGTTCTAGGAGGGATAAGAAACCAACCCTCGATTGACTCTAGACCAGAAAAATAGAACAACATACACATAGAGCCTATGAAATTTTGAACCCACAAACCACAAACAAAGCAATTGAAAGATTCAGATTCATCAACCAGATAATAATGTCACACCTGAAGAGTATTGTAAAGCATTCGTGACGACTAGTGAAGAGGAGGAGAAAGATCTAGCGAGCCCTCTTTATCTCCCCACTACGGTTCTCCATTATACCACCTCCACCAGGATTTAAAACCATAGCCAATTCAAAAACAAAATTCTACACCAAGTTGAGCATGTGTGAAGGGGGTGTGGGTCTCATTGTGTTTATGGCCAAGCTTGGGTAATATAGTTACTACTAGAATGACACATGTCTCATTAATTTGATGGTACTTTCCATTGAGTGTATGGAGTTGCTTAAGGTATGGTTTGATAGACTAATGAGCCATTAACCTTAAAACCCCATTTTTTAACCTTATGGTTTCATTAGCAAGTGAATCAACTTCAATATTATTCTCCCTTAGAACATAGAAGAAGTTTATTTTACGGAACCTTGAAACCTTTTGTTAAATCCTAGCCAATGTTGATGCAATTTTGTGATCAACTAGAAGGAAAGTTTTCTGCATTGACTCAAAGAGGACATTAGAATCACCTACTAGTATGTTAGAGGTTATATGACGATATAGTGCTAGTCTCAGTCCTTGTAACATTATGTAAGCCTCTACATGGTTATTAATGGATATTTCAAGCATCCAAGCATAGGATAATTCTATTTTCCCTCTAGGATCGAAGATTATTCCCTTTGTACCTATCACCCTTGGGTTCCCTTTCAATGCAACATCCAATAACAAACTATATGACTAATATGTTGACTTCCATTGATGAAAATCTACCATATTTCATCGAAGCTACTAATTTGATCCAGAAACATTCCTACCTCTAAATTGATAATGAGAGCCTATATGTACATGAAACTGTTGAAACCATTTCTCTTCATCTTTTTCTAACATTTGATTTATAGGGATACATCTACCCCTGGTAATAGTATGGTCTACAAGTAAACATATTGTCTTTTCCTACTATGTTGGGATTAACCAAGGCCTATTTAAAGATGACTCTCTTGTGTGTTAGCCAAATCTTCCAATAGAGGTATTTTGGCATAGCTTCCAAGAGTCTTTTAAATAGTGGTTTATTTTTAAATGGCCCCTATAATTTTTATTCCAAAGAGTAAACATTTATTTCCATGAGCATGACATTATCATTCTAAGATTAATTCCACAAAATGTAGCTTGTCATGCTTGATGAGATAAAACACACTCAAAGAAGATGTGGTGTATCTTTTCAAAATTTGTGGAGCATAGGGCACATATATTTTAACTTGTTTTATAAGTTAAAATTACAAGTTAGCTACTATGAATTTTACTTTGTGAATGGGAATGATTTGTATGTTGTTGTAGATGATTTATTAGTTGCATTCATGTTCATTTTAGCATGTTGTAGCTGCATATAGTTATGGGCATCTAAAAATAATTATAATTGTGTGTAATTCATCGCTGGTAAGCTATAGGAAATTAGTTAGCAAAATTTTGAATTTATGTGTATTTCACGTAGTAATGTTCCTCAATTAAGTTGGGGGACATTACAAATTGGTATCAGAGCTCAAGGTCCAACACCGAGCTTGTCTGGGCCAAGAGCGAGGGAGAAATCGGTACATTTTTGTTGTTATATAGTTTCACTGTGATCGATTTGGGGAAAATTTTAGAACCAGAGTGAATACCCAAATATATGGACAGGTTTGAATTTAATTTTTCTTCAGAACAATCGAAAAAGAAATTTGTGGTTTCAATCTATGAGTTGCAGAGTCTAATTTGGCTTTGGAAGTCGAATTCCTTTGTGTTTCATGGCGGCTGAGATCCTATTGCAGAGTCTGAAGAGGGGGTTCTCGACGAACTATTAGAATTCATGTTTCGAAAAGATCATGAAGTAGGTAAAAATGTCATTCCAACGAAAAAAATCTTAAGGCACAAGCCCAAATGAATGAGGATTGTTCATTGTATTGAGGGTCAATCCTAACCGTCTATTGGAAATCAGGATTTTGAAAAAATCTTGGAATGAGGCATAAGTTTAAATTCCGAAGGGAGAAACCCGATGGAAGAAGCCTAAAATAACGAGAGTCGTCAAATCAAATATTAGTCTTACTCAGCCATTAGATCTTTCAGAAGGGTCTGTTCAAAAGGTCTAGAGGTGGTGCTAAGTTTCCAATGAATATTGCCCGACCAAGATAATAGGTGCGCAACTTGGGAACCTGAGATGATCATATTTGTTGGTCAGCACGATTAAACCATCTAATTTATTGGACAAGCATGTTTTTTGGAGGGGGGGCGTTGAGGGTGAAAGAGTATGCCACATTAGCACACCATGTCAAAAGGACACCCCAACACGGTTGGTGAATCATAGAGTGCCACATAGTAGTTGGGTACAAGTGGAATCTGTTGTGGTTTTTGGACTTCAAGTTTCGGAAGGAGCCATGGGGGTAGTAAGTTTTCCCTTCTTATATAATTTGTCCAAAATAATGAGGATCGCCAATCACAGTCGATCTAATCCATTAGATCATGCATAAATGAGTGTTTTTGAGGGGTCTTCGGAAGGATGGTTTCCGAAGGTTTTAGAAAAGGACGGTTTCCAACGGATTTCAAAAGAGAAAGTTCTGGTGGGAAATGTCTGAAAGGGTGAGTCTGATAGTGTTCATACTGTGGATTTCAAAAGGATCCTTGTCCCAAGCAAATTGAAGTTTCCGATGGGAAGAACCTTAGAGGGAAGAGCTTGATAAGCTTACAGGAGGTCTAGCCAAGGAGGACATTTACGAATGATGATAAGGTCGAATCAAAGGATGCCACATGGAATTAATAGGCACATACCATGCAACGTCAACCAAACTACCCAGGTCCATGGACAAGTTGACTTGAGGAGTTGTTACAGTAGTTAATCAATTGTTTTCAGTGAAAATAATAATTTCTTGAAGGTCTTCATCTTGCATAGCGATTTAGAGGGCCTAAACGACATTTTTAGGCGGTAAAAAACACAAGAAAAAGGTGTACCTCTGTACATCATGTCTCTGCAGCTTAAATAAAAGAACTCAGAGAGAGATTTCTAATGAGCTATCTCGAACACAAAATAGAGCTCGTATGAGAAAATTACAGCTAAAACAGTTAAGGGTATAATTTTGGCACCATTTTACTTCGAGAGGGCATAACTCCTTGCTCAAAAGTTCGTTTTAGGCATAGGGGAAGTTTATGGAAAGCTTATGAACCATAGAAATTAGTCATGGAACCATATTTAGAATATAAGTACATAGAAATGTGTAGGAAGGAAAAAAAAGACATCTGTAACATACAAGGATAAAAGGGGAAAACAATCAAAACTTCCACAGACCATAACTTTCAACCCAGAGCTCAGATTTGGGAAAACAAATGTTGTTGGAAAGGTCTTGAGGAGGAGAAGACATTTATCAACCCAAAAAAATAATTTTAGTAAATTTTGTAAATAAGATGATTGGTGGCCATTAAAGAGCGGAAACATTATGCATTCTTTTTTCTAGAACTATGTATGTATGTATGTATTTTGTCTAACAAAAATTCATTTGCATGCACATTTTCTTTCATAATTTAGAGGTACATGAAGGCATTTCGGTTCCTGTATGACAACTACAATGATAGAGGATGCCCAAGGGTCCTACGCTATGAAGAGGAATTTAGTGATACAGATTATTTTGAGAATGATACGAAGGTAGAAAAATAACAGAGATATAACAAGGAGATACACCTAAATATGGCAAGGAACACAGTAATACAGTGAAAATCATATTATATTAATGATTGTTGGGAATATAGAAGACTGTAAAATGCAAAGCACACAAGCTAGCTTGAATGTTGGTATCTTATCTCTGAAGAGAGATGTGTCGGCTACGCTCATTCACAAGAAGTTGATTACAATCAGGCTCCAAGGGCCTTTTTAACATAAAACATAAATGAGGAAACCCTAAACATATAAAACCCTAACCCTAGGAGATGAAATGCCAAAAGGTTTGTGGGTCCTAATGGGGGTAGTTGATACGTCAACTTCCTGAGGGCTTAACTTTTGCATACTATCTCTGTTTAGGGCGCTCGATATCTCGTCGGAAAGGTTTAGCCGAGGAGTATAACTTCCATCAAGGGCTAGGGCATTCCATTCAATACCCCTGGCCCCCCAAAAGTCCAAAAACAATGTTGTTTAGGGCCTCAAAATGACCTCAAAAGTTTTGGACCCGAAAAAACTGTTGAAAAACTGTCAAAATGGAAAAATGTTCTTTGAGCGAGTGGAACAGGTGGGTGGCCATCGATATCCACCTGGATCATTTAGAGGGCTACATGTCAGCATAGGAAATGTTGAGACTTATTCTAATGGAATAAGAGATAGGCATCAGCTTGTAACTATGATAAGTTGGCAGAGAGAGATGCAGACTTATAGGGATGATAATGAAAAGATTATGAAGGCTTAAGAAGAGATACTTCAGACTTTGAATATGCTACAGAGGCAAGCCAATAAATACTATGGCACAAAGCAAGCACCTAGTGCTAGACAAGTGAAAACATCCAAATCCCATAGCAGAAGGGATGAACATGGGAATGATAGACAATCAAGAAGTATGAGTAGGCATCTTCATTCCCCAAGACAATCCACTAGGAGAGATCATGTCAGTTTAGGGCCAGGAAGCAGCCCTAGTGTGTCTCCTATTAAGAGGTGAAGAAAAGACCTGAGGCAGATGTCTTGCAAGGTGAACTCAGGAAAATCAAGCCACCAAATTTCAATGGTGAGCACATGGAGGGAGAAGAGACCGAGGCATGGGTGTTGAAAATGAAGAAATATTTCCAGTTGCATGATTATCCCTCTAGGGTATAAATAATAATTGCAACTTACCACTTGCAAGGAAAGGTAGCCATGTGGTGGGATCAGCTTAAGCAAGCCATACACCTTTATGATAAGAAGGTCTCATGGAGGCAGTTCAAAGGATATTTCGAGAAGAAATATTTGTCGGAGCATTACTATGAAAAGGAGATTAAAGAGTTATTTGAACTCAAGTTGGGAAGCATGACAATGGATGAATATGAAAAGATATTTTTTGAATTGTTGAAGTATGTGGACTTCATAAAGGATGAGAAGGTCAAAATCCAAAGTTTTCTGAGTGGGTTGCCCTCTTTCTACAATGACAAGATACAATATGATAACTCTAGGACTTTGGAAGAGGGCATAAGGAGAGAAAAACATATTTATGAGCATAGCAAAGGAAGGTCAATTTTCCAAAAGGATTGGAATGACAAGATGAAAGGGAAAATGAGTCAAAGGTAGAAAGATTTTAAGCCACCCTTTTTCCAAAGCAACTCACAAGCAAATTAGCAAGGAAGGTTGACCCAAAAATGATCCTAGGATGACATATTCATTTGGGAAAAGGCCAAGGCAACAACCTATACAATGTTGGGCATGTGAGGGAAATCACATATATAGGGACTGGCCTCACAAAGGAGAAAGAATGAAGATCATACACAACATTCACAAGGTTGAAACAATTGAAAATATGGGAGGAAGAATGCCAAGGATTTATGCAGCCTTGGACAACATCCAAGTAGATTATCAATCCCCCATGATTGAAGTGGAAGGTAAGATTGATAACCAACCCATAACAAATTTAATTGATTATGGAGCTAGCCATAGTTACATAAACTCTAACATTGTTGAAATATTTCACTTGCAAAGAAGTAAGCATGAGAAATCTTGGTTAGTTCAGTTGGTCGCGGGGTCTAAGAGGAAAATCAATGAGATGGTTAAAGATTAGCTAATAGACATGAATGGATTTAGCAAAAAGGTAGATGTGAACATCATACCATTTATTTCATATTATTATCTAATTTGCATGGATTGGTTGGAGAAACACCATGTTGTCCTAGACTATTACAACAAGACAATCATTTGTCTTGATTAAGGAGGGAAACAAGGCAAAATCCAAGGCATTCCGAGAATTGTAGTTGTTAGAGATATTTTAGCCATGCAATTGAAAAAGAGTTTCATGAAAGGATGTCAATTTTTTGCATCCCATGTGGAGGAGGTAGCTAGGCATAAAGTGGCAGGTATTGAAGACCATTTGGTCTTGAGAGATTTTGAAGAAGTTTTTGGGAAAATCCCAAGACTGCCACCAAATAGGGACATTGATTTCTCTATTGATTTGGTTCCAAGAATTGCCCCAATGTCCAAGACACCTTATGGAATGGGCACAATTGAATTGAAGGAGTTACAAATGCAGCTTGAAGAACTTTTGAAGAAGGGGTA
>CBVK0100069672.1:0-14763 GCA_900067695.1 Picea abies
GACACTAAAAAGGTTGAAGATGAAAATCACTTTCTCTTAGATTGTCCAATACAAAAATTATAAATCATTTTCAAAATATTTGTCACTCTACCAACCTTCCTAACCTGTTAACTCATCAAAACTATGGTGATCTTGGAAAGCTTCTCTTAATGCTTTTCTAGCACAGAAACAAAATTCTAAAGAATCTGAAGTAATCTCACTTACCCTCTTAAGGTCCCATAGACCAATAGATCTGAGTGGATGTTAATCATAATCAATAACTATATTAATTGAAATGTTTGAAAAAAAAAATTAGATTTTTTTAATTTTGATTAATATTTATTGGTGATTAAAAATAGTTAAAAAAAAAAGAATTTACTATATTTAATGTTTGTATTGAATGAGATTTTAGAAAAAATTGAAAAATAGACTTTTGTAAACTTTAATTAATATTTATTAGTGCTTTGACAATTTTATGTGATTTAAGAACTATTTATAAATAAATAAAATTACTTTAAAAATATACATTTAAGAAAATATTATATATGTATGGTATTGTATTATGGTATATATGTTCATGTGATGGTATTGTAATATGGTATTTAAGTTGTTCACTTTAAATAAAATTTGGATAGGTTAATTATAGAGTCATAATCGGGTCTTAGTTTTATTGAGTGGATCTAATGGTTAAGAACATATAATTCTTTCTAAAAGAATTGAAAAAACCCTGGAACATTAAAATTATATAAAAATAATCACTCAAATCTAAGATTCTAATAATTTCTAGCCAAATTTCAAACAAATATCCCAAAAAATTATAACCATTTCATATAATGTTTAACCTACAACCATTTAATATTAAGTTTCTCTGTTTTTCTCGATTTCCAGTCTTCCGAATTAATAGTCATGAATGACTATTCTATTATTAACTGCTCTTATTTCTATTAACTTGACGTTCCACCGGATTGCTTGGTACAATAATCGTACACCAGCTTTAAAATGGGCGGTTGTCGGTACTGATTCAACAACGATATCTTCCTCTAAGAGATCCAACAACTGTTCAAATGAAATATCTTTGTACATTTTTTGTCTTGGTATAAGTAAATTTATCACAACTTTTAATAACTGAAATTTCTCTGTATTTTCAGTGATGGACTTCACGACTAATAACAATTTCAATGTTATTTATTGTTATTATAACTTTTGATTTATTAACTTAATACAATTTAGAAATACAATATTGAAAGGATTGTATATGTAGTTTAAGGAAATATATCACTAAAATATAGTTTGGAAATTTCTTTCATTCCTATGGAAATCAAAAGATTTCAGAATTTACAAAATTTGTCAAAATTATTTAATGAAATGTATTGGTAGTTTAGAGAAATATACATTAAAAGAATTATATATTATATTAGCAATAAAAATATTTTATTTAATGAAATAGTTGTTTAGAATATATAAATTTACGATTAGAAAAATATATAAAATAATAATAAGAATAAGTTATTATGTAGAAATAGAAAAATTTAAAACTAATATCAAGTATCATGGTTATTTGATAGGTTTTTTTAGCTAGTCTTATAATTTTTCATTAATCATGATTGATGAAAGATTTAATAATTTGAAGATAATGAGAACAATGTAAATGCTTAATTTTAATCTCTAAAAATTAATAAATTAAAACTAATAAATTGAATGTGATTTAAATGATGAATTCATATTATAATCATGCATACTATAAGAGTTACATAATTTTAAGAGAATGATAAAAATGAAAATACATACATTTAATCTCTAAAAAAAATAAAAAAAAATGAATTGCATGTTTAATTTAAATGATAGATTAAAAAAATATTTATATTTTTATAAAAAAAATATTGTTCAATACAACATAATCATGGTCAATCAACTACATCATGGTGAACAACAATCAACCATAGTAACTCGAGTATGTCAAAATAGTAACCATGGTCAACCAAGTACATCATGGTCAATACCAAGTTTTAAAGAAAAGCCAAGTATTTGGATATAAAAAAACTACCAAGTTTTAAACAGAATATGGAGCTAACCAGGCATTACTTATTTACATAACAAGTCATCAAAAGTCAATGCGTCATAATTTCATATATGGAAACCATGGTTAAAAATATAGTCATAATCACATGGAAAACATGGTTAACAATATAGTTTATAGTCTATCTATAAACTATATTTGGCACAACCAAAATAAACAATTTACATGGTAATATTGCATACCCATAATAATTTTCAACCCTTAAATGATGAGATTGTGCTAGTAATTACAATACTCTGGGGTTTTCCGCCAAAGCTTCCATACATTTTGACCGACTGCAAAATAAAATGTGTTGAAGAGCGTACTACCAATAAAATCTATATCTAAATTCGCTTGAAAAATTCTATGACCACCTTGAAGATATCAAAAACCGATAGTTGAAAATTGGCATTCCTTCCAGAATTTGAATCTCAAGAATGGTTGCATGTATAAGACAGATCAAGCCGAGATTCCCATGAACCCACTGAAGAAGAATAATGAACATGAATGGGAAGATGGGTGTTCTGGGAGGAAGAAGTGTTGGTAGATTAGCGACCCAAAAGAGATGAAGGTGCAAGCAAATCAACATGTTGAGATGAAGAAGGAAAAATAGTACTAGAGACTTGAACATGATTAAATATGCTACTTCTCACCCTCCCTCTTACGTGAGGATAATAGAGAGGAATGGAATAGGATTGCTCCAATTGGTCATCTAAACTCATGAAAAAAATTCAAGATCTCTCTAAGTAGCTAGAGCTTACAATATTCATTGGAACCTTTTGGACTCAAGCTCTTCTTAATACCCAGAGATGTATGCTTTCTAAGCTCCAGAGGATGCCATTGTATCTCACCACGTTCATGGGAGTAAATGTACTTCTTGTAAGGAGTCCCTTCTGTATTTGTTCCATTGCATGGAATAGGGGATTTGATTCCGTTGATTAGTTGGAAGGCATGGGATCTCAATGTTAGGCTTGGAGGAGCATCCTACTCACTAGGATTGGTTGTCGTTCATGTTAGCATAGATCCATGGCCATTACCCAGTGCAAGTGTTTAGTGCTAAGTTAAGGCATGTAGAGAACCCAACATAAGTGAGTGTACTGCATTTTTTCTCCAGAGAACATCGGAGAGGTGACCTTCACATGGCGTCGTTGGGTGGAGACGATCACGTTGAAGGACTGAGGGAAAGTGAGTAAGCTTAGGATGAATATGTCAGATCTGATAGCATTGTTGGAGAAGGAATTTATTCCAGAAAGAGTTGTCATAGGCCGAACATCTGAAGAGTTTGGAGATAATTGACAATTTGCTAATGTCACGTGGAGCAGTGAAGGAGAGAATGGTTGATATACAATTCTTTGGAAACTCGACTAGATTAATCTCATGCTTGTCATAGTCATTTACTGAAATTCTCCAAGGTGGCCTCAAGCTCTGCTAACCACCATTATGAATAAAATGTCGATGGCTCCTACTTAAATTCAAATGAATGGAATGGTGCTGAAATTTTAAAAAATGAGCAGGCTCATTTTCAAATTCAAATTCAAATGGGCATGATGTGCTCAAAGTCAAATTGGGCATGACGTCTACCTATACATCAAGGCCCTTCAAATCTTTGGTTGGTTGTTGTCCCCTCAACCTTGGTCGACAATCAATGTATGGCTATCATTGGGCTGCAACAGGCTATGGACTTCCGCATACGTTATTCTTCTATGATGCAACAATGGGCATAATTGACTGGGTTGATGTAAGTAAGTTGCTTCAGCTAGTCATCCATACCATGGGTTTATGCATCATCGATTAGGTATTCATCCACTACAGATTCTTTAACACTACAAAGTCTTAAAGACTCTAAAGTAGGATGGATATTGATCACCATAGAGATTACTTGGTATTTTTAAGAATGTTATTTTGATACTCGAAAAGCATCAGAAGGAGTGTTGCAATATAGTTGTAGTTTTAATGAATTAGAATGTTAGGAAGATGAGTATTCTGACAAATATTTTGAAATTGAGTTTAGGTTGGGTATATGCAAGGAAATCTAAGAGAAAGTGATTTTAATCTTCAACCCTTTGAGCGTCACAAAGCCGACAAATTATTTCATGCCATGGTGCTTTGGGAACTCTCCAACCACCAGTTTCAATATGGAACCCATGAGGATTAGTTCTTATTTTATCAATATTGATTCTCTTCCTTATGTTAGTCAAGAAAAAAAGATACTTTTGATCTTCAATATTAGGGTTAACCACCCCCTTGTCATATCTTAATTTAATTTTATCCTCTAATTCTTTATATCACCAAAGAATCTCCTTAAATTTAGTTTTAATGATATTTTTAATATCATCAATATTCTATAGAATAACATCGTTCTCTATTCTCCAATGATTTAAACAAGACTTGGCATCATTGTGCCATCCTCTGTTAAGCCGCTAGTGATTTTGGGTGGATTCTAAATAAATTTTTGGGAACCATGTGTCATCCATTTTGTTTATATTGTTATTGTATATTAAGTACCTAATCATAGTTGTTCTCTCAATGGGGGAAATACTTCCTTCAATAATGATGATAGGTTAGGGTGTACTACCTTTGATTTTGAGATTATAAGTAACAAAATTCTTTTGGATCTGTTCTATCTTTCTCCAAGATTCTTGAGATATATTACATCCCAAAAATTCACTTCCATACAAGATAATAGGAGTGACAAGAGTCTCAAAGAGAATAATTTTCTTATCCCATAGCCAAAGTTCCATTAATTTATAATTATTTTCGAGACCATAATAAGCCCATAATAAGATTTCTACCCTCCATTTATCCTTTTCTCAATTCTATATTTCCAATTTAGCTTGTGATGGATATTGATTCCAAGATACCTATACGAAGGCACTTCCTTCAAGGTATTGTTGATATACATGAAACTATCATAGGTGATCTTTTGGGAATTAATTATCATAACCTTCATTTTTCAGTGTTCACCATCATCTTTGTACTAGAGAAGAAGTCCTTAAGGATTCTAAGCTTGTTTATGAGCTCATAGGGATTTATTTTCATAAGAAAAAATTATACTCCATATATGTGTCATCCATATATGCGCATATACGGAAGCCACCTTCCATAAATTCATCTCCTGTATATGCGTGCTTCCATATATGTGCTTATACAGAAGTTATTGTCCGTAAATGAACATTTATGTAAGTCATCCTTCATATATGCACGCTTCTGTATATGTGCATATATGCTGACCACTTCCATAAATGTGCATTTATGGAAGCATGCATATACGAAAGACACCATTATTGAAGAGGCCATCTTCCATATATGATTTGTTCATATATGTGCATTTATGGAATCTTTTGTCTTTATATGCACATATACAGAAGCCACCTTCTGTAAATGCATCTTTCATTTATGCATGCTTCCATATATGTGCATATACAAAAGTTTTCGTTTCTAAATGCACATTTATTGAAATAGGCCTTTGTATATTCATGTTTTTGTATATGCCCATATACGCTAACCACTTCCATGTATGCGCATTTCTGGAAGCACACATATATGAAAGACATCATTATGGAAGTGGTCGACTTCCTTGTATGCATCGTCCATATATGAACATTTATGGAATCTGTCGTTTGTATATGTGTCGTCCGTATATGCGCATATACGGAAGCCACCTTCCGTAAATGCATCTTCCATATAAGTGTGCTACCATATATGCAGATATACAAAAGTTTTCATTCATAAATGCACATTTATGGAAGTCAGCCTTCATATATGCATGCTTCCATATATGTGCATATATGCTGACCAATTCCATAAATGCACATTTATGTAAGAAAACATGTATGAAAGACACCATTATGGAAGTGGTCATCTTTCATATATGCATCATCTATATATGCGCATTTATGGAATCTGTCATCCGTATATTCATCATTCGTATATGTGCATATACAGAAGCCACCTTCCATAAATGTGTCTTCTGTATATGTCTGCTTCCATATATGAGCATATATAGAAATTGTCATCCGTAAAAGCACATTTATGGAAGTCGACATCCGTATATGCACGCTTTTGTATATTCCCATATACGTTGACCACTTCCATAAATTCTCATTTATGGAAGCACGCATATACAAAAGACACCATTATGGAAGTGGTCATCTTGTGTATATGCGTCATCCATATATGCACATTTATGGAATATTTTTCTTGTATATGTGCATCTACGGAAGAGCTCATATACGGAAGCCACCTTCTGTAAATGAGTCTTCCATATATGCGTGCTTCCATATATGTGTATATATAGAATTTGTCATCCGTATATGCACATTTATGGAAGTCGACCTCTGTATATGCATGCTTCCATATATAGACATATACACTCACCACTTCCATATATGTGAATTTATGGAAGCATGCATATATGGAAGACACTATTATGGAAGTGGTTGGATTTCGTATATGCATCCTCTGTATATCCACATATATGGAAGTGTGCATATATGTAAGCCACCTTCTATAAATGCATCTTTCGTATATGTGTGTTTCCATAAATGCACATATACAAAAGTTTTCCTACGTAAATTCACGTTTATGGAAGTCGACCTCTATATATGCACGGTTCTATATATGCACATATACGTTGATCACTTCCATAAATGCGCATTTATGGAAGAATGCATATATGAAATATATCATTATGGAAGTGACCAACTTTCGTATATGCGTTTTCCATATATGCACATTTAGGGAATCAGTCGTCCGTATATGCGTCATTCGTATATGTGCATATAATAAATCATTCATATACAGAAGCCACCTTCCGTAAATGTGTCTTATGTATATATGTGCTTCCATATATGTGCATATCCATAATTTGTCACCCATAAATGCACATTTATGAAACTCAACCTCCATATATGCATGCTTCCATATATACGCATATACACTGACCAATTCCATAAATGCGCATTAATGGAAGCATGCATATATGAAAGACACCATTATGGAAGTGGCCAACTTCTATATATGTGTTGTTTGTATATGTGCATTTATGGAGTCCGATGTCTGTATATGCATCGTTCGTATGTGTGCATATACGAAAGTGTGCATATATGGAAGTCACCTTCTGTAAATGTGTCTTTCTTATATGCATGCTTCCATATATATGCATATATGCAGAAGGTGCCATCTATAAATGCACATTTATGGAAGTTGGTCTCTATATATGCATGCTTCTGTATATGTGCATATATGCACACCACTTCCATATATGCATATTTATGGAAGCACGCATATATGAAATACACCATTATAGAAGTGGTCGGCTTCCGTATATGCGTCGTCTGTACATGGGCATTTATGGAATCCATCATCCATATATGTGCATATATAGAATCGCACATATACGGAAGCCACCTTCTGTAAATGCATCTTATGTCATCTGTATATGCATGCTTCCATATATGTGCATATATAGAAGTTGTTGTCCATAAATGCACATTTATGGAAGTCAGCCTCCATATATGGATTCTTTTGTATATGCACATATACGATGACCACTTCCATAAATGTGCATTTATGGAAGAACGCATATACAAAAGACACCATTATGGAAGTGTCCAACTTTCGTATATGCATTTTTCGTATATGCACATTTATGGAATCTATCGTCTGTATATGTGGCATTTGTATATGTGCATATATGGAAGTGGGCATATATGGAAGCCACCTTTCATAAATGCATCTTATGTATATGTGTGCTTCCATATGTGTGCATATACAGAAGTTGTTGTACGTAAATGCACATTTATGGAAGTCATCTTTTGTATATGCACGATTTTGTATATGCGCATATACGCTGACCACTTCCATATATGTGCATTTATGTAAGTGGCCTTTTCTTTCTTTGAATAAAACATAAGCCTCATCCCTTTGCTTGCTTGTTTGATTATATTTTTATTATTTATAAATATTTATTATATCTTTTTAAATATAAAATCTATTAGCCCTCACTACATTTTTATCATAATTTTAGAGGTTGGAATTTAATGTTGTCATGGTTTTAAGAATTCACAGTATTCATCCTTGTGATATGCTTAAGGTTTGGTCTTATGAAGATCATGACATTGGAGGTGATGATCATGTTGCAGGGTTGAGTTGTTCTTGGAGAAGTTGAAATGGTAGTCTAGGGTTTGTGTTTCACCCTAAGGGGGAAAAGAAGCTAAGGTTTGTGATAAACCTTAGAGATTAAAAAGGCTTATATGTGTCACTGTACCACTTCTCTAAACTAATGTGGTTTTTTGTAAAATAAATATTTATGTAACAAAAACAATTCCATAGAACACAAATGTTAGGTATATCCATCTTAATAATAAACATTTAAAAAAACATATGAAATGGGTAGAGTTAAAGATTTTTTTTATTAACCATGTTATAGATCTAAAAAAAACAACTAAGAAAGATATTGTTCTGAATCATACAATAGTACACTTATATATTATCCATTACCCTTCACCACCATAATGTATGTTGATGAGAATTTAAAATGATGTAGATTAACAATGATATTATCCATTGGCAATTTAATAACATGGTATGCATTTCAAATAATCCAAATAAAAATTAGGTTACAAAGAAAAATTCTATTTTTTGTTGAACAAGATAATAATGATACAAAACAATGAAGGAAAACAATTATATTATGCATTGGAAATGTAATAGCATGGTACCCATTACAAATCCAAATAAAATTAGGTGTTACATAGGAAACTTATAGTTTGTGGTTAATTCATAAGAACAAAATAACAATTAAAGGAGCATTGATGTAATTATAGATTAAGTGTAGTTAAGTGATTGTCAAAGTTGTCCATTGGGTTTAACTTGAGTGGTTGGGAGGAAGGATTGATATTCATTACCAATCACCAACATAATATATGTTGATGAAAATTAAAAATGATATCATCCATTGACAATTTAAGAACATGGTATACATTGCAAATAATCCAAATAAAAATTAGGTCACAAATAAAAATTCTAATTTATGTTGAACAGGATAACAGTGATATAAAAAAATCCACATTATCCATCATATTATCCATTGGAAATGTAAGAACATGGTGCCTATTGAAAATCCAAATAAAAATTAAGTGTTACAAACTTATAATTTGTGGTTATTTCAAAAGAACAAGATAATAATGATAGGAGAATTGGTGTAAGTAATTATAGATTACTTATAGTTAAGTGATTGTCAAAGTTTTCAATTAAGTTTAACTTGAATGGTTGGAAAGAAGGATTGTTATCCTCTTCACGTAAATAATTATTGCAACATTTTTTTAGATTAGATGAAAACAAACTAAGATAATCTAAAATAATAATTAAAGGAGATAGACATAAAATCATATAGATAAAGATTGCTCCCATTTACTAACTAAGCTTAAATTGCATTAACTGCATGTTATATTTGATTTAACAAATTAGCAATTGGATCTATCTAGAAAAAAAAAAGATGAACAATATGTGCAAAATAGAGATGAAGTTTATTTCTTCATTAGAACCTGACATGCATTTATTCGATGAGCCAATGTTTTCTAGGTTATCTCAACCTTAATTGACATCCAATGATATTTACTAAAATCCCTTATGCATGAGCATATAGATTACATTTATCTGGCTAATTTTCTATTAAAATATTGCTTCAAATGTAGTTTCAACATGAGGAACCAGTACAAGAAGTATTAAAAATAAATAAAAAATTATCCTGATTGTAACGAAAATATGAACTTCAATCAATTTTTTTAAATAAACCACCCCAATTTCAATAATTACAATTGTAACGAAAATATGAACTTGAATAACTGTTTTAAAATAAACCACCCCAATTTCTATAATTACAATTGGCATATAAAAACAAACTTGAAATTACTACAAACACAGTTTATACAAAAACAATTTATAATTAAAATTGGCACATAAAAATAAAATTGAAATTATTACAACCACATATTAAAATAAAATAAGCCATTGTGATTTCTATAACTAGATTGGCACAATCAAATTAAAAATTAAAATACAAATACCTCAAACACATATTTAGAATAAACCACCACAGTTTCTAATCTATAAACTATATTGGGCACAACCAAAATAAACAATTTACATGGTAATATCGCATACCCATAATAATTTTCAACAATTAAATGATGAGGTTGTGCTAGTAATTACAATACTCTGGGGTTTTCTACCAAATCTTCCATACATTATGAACGACTACAAAAGAAAGTGTGTTGAAGAGCGTACTACCAATAAAATCTATATATGAAGTCTCTTGAAAAAGTCTATTACCACCTTGAAGATATCAAAAACCGATAGTTGAAAATTATCGTTCCTTGTAGAATTTGAATCTCGAGAATGGATTCCTGTATAAGAAGGAGCAGGTCGAGAATCCCATGAACCCACGGAAGAGGAAGAATGAATAGAAATGGAAATATGGGTCTTTTGGGAGAAACAAGTCTTGGTAGATTGGAAACCCAAAAGAGATAAAGGTGGAAGCACATCAACACGTTGAACATGATTAAATATGCTACTTCTCACCCTCCCTCTTACGTGAGGATAATAGAGAGAACTGGAATAGGCTTGCTCCAATTGGTCATCTAAACTCATGAAAAACATTCGAGATCTCTCTAAGTAGCTAGAGATTGCAATATTCAATGTAACCTTCTAGACATGAACTCTTCTGAATACCGAGAGATGTCTATTTTCGAGCCTCCAGAGGATGCCGTTTTATCTCACCACATTCATGGGGGTAAACACACTAGTTGTAAGCAACCCCTTCTATATTTGTTCCATTGCATGGAACAAGGGCTTTGATTTCGTTGATCAGTTGGAAGGCATAGGCTCTCAGTGTTAGGCTTGGAGGAGCATCCTTCTCACTCGGATCGGTTTTCATTCTTGTCATCATAGATCCATGGCCATGTTACCTTGTACAGGTGATTAGTGCTAAGTTAATGAATGTAGAGCACCTAACATAAGTGAGTGTACTTCATTATTTCTCTAGAGAACGTCGAAGATGCGCCTTCACATGGCGTTATTGGCTGGAGACAGTCACGTTGAAGGCCTGAGGACAAGTGAGTAAGCTGAGATAGAATATGTCAGATCTGATAGAATTGTTGGAGAAGGAATTTTTTCCAGAGAGAGTCGTCATAGGATGAAGATTTGAAGAGTTTGGAGGCGGATGGCAATTTTCAAATGTCACATGGAGTAGTGAAGGAGAGAATGGTCGATATACAGTTCTCTAGAAACTCATCTAGATTAATCTCATGCTTATCATAGTCATTCACTGAAATTATCCGAGGTGGACTCAGGATCTACTAACCACCATTATGAATAAAATTCTGATGGAACATGCTCAAATTCAAATGAATGGAATTGTGTTGAAATTTTAAAAAATGAGTGGGCTCATTTTCAAATTCAAATTCAAATGGGCATGATGTGATCAAATTCAAATTGGGAATGGCGTCTTCTTGTACACTAAGTCCCTTCAAATATCTGGTTGTTTGTCATCCCCTCAACCTTGGTTGATAATCAATGTGTAACGAACCTCCTGTTCGTCATGACATCAAGCCTTCCCTAACAAGTGAAAAAACATTTTTTTTTTGTGTGTGTGTGTGTATGAAGGTAAACATGACATTATACTCAACAATGCAACACGACGATGAACACTATGCAAGAAACTCTTGCAACCACAACATGACAACCTGACAAGAACAATAATGTCTACCCGCCCATCCTACCCTACAATGGTTAGGACCTCCAAGACACATAAGCAATGCTCAAGCCCAGGTTCCCATCAATCTTGACCATTTAAGGTCTCAGTGCTGGTGACTGAGGAACAAGGAGGTGCCTACATCCCGCCCAACACAATAAGACCAAGCCTACTAAGCTAATGACAATAACATAACCATCAAGATCGCAATCAACAAGGTTATCTACATTAAGGCAAATTGCAATAGTGAATCGTTATTAACTCATTAAATTACTCACTACTATTACAATATTGCATGGGAGGTGTACTTTTAATCAAATTACAAGACCATGACAATTAATATAGCAAGTAGGGTAATTAACACAGTCTATTCCAACCTCCATTACAAGCCCGTCTTCGCATGTCTAAAGTGCATAATGACATCAAGGTATGATCTAAATCAAAATTAACTCGACATTAACAAACAAGTTTGAACTTGACTTGGTGGTAATAAAAACATAATTAATATTGATTATAATTAAACTAGCTTTCCTAATTTATAAATTAGCCATAATCAATAGACATTAAATACATCCAATCTAGCGAGTTTAAAAATATTCCATCCAATCCTTACTCACCATTCAAATTAAATCATTAATACAACTTGGAAGGCCACATCTAATTTAATCCTAATCTCCCTCCAATTAGTCATAATTTTCGATACAATAGTAACAATCTAAAACTAAAATGCTATCATTAATTAGACAATAAGGCAATCAAGGCATTTAACATAAAGCAAAAAGTGAGGTATTTAATACAAGAACATCGATAACAATACAACTTGGCATTTAACATGAGCTACTAACCGGGCGTTAAATAATTAAGCAATAAAAAGGCGTTTAATACCATTTGCTACTAGGTAAGGGTAAAGTCTCAAGCGAGGGTAAACTCAAGCAATTAATACTGAATCATTTAGCTTTATGAAAATTTAACTTGCTGTCGTGAGTGATTAGGGAGAAATGTTGCCCAACACAATAAGGAAATTTATGCCGAATTCAACATCACAGAATTTGATATTAGACCTGAGGTGGTGCAATACATCTGGGCAAGGCACCACAAACAAGGGTAGGGGGGCAGTCAGTGATTAGGCTGGCAAGGAGTTCAGAAGGTGCAGGGATAGATTTTGTCCAAAGAAAGGCACACAGGGGTACAACTATCTAAAGTTAAGGTTCTGCAAAAATCACTGCCAAAATTTAATTCCCTACCATTCGAAATAGTCACTAAAGGTTACTGCCTCAACAACGGTCATTCCTTCTATTTAAATAGTGAATGCTATACCAACTATCATGTAAAAATTTTGTCATAAGCATTGAGGAGATATGCTACCAGTAATCACTGGAAAAACATTTAAGTCAAGGTTCTAAATCTGTCAGAAGACACTGATTCTCTCTAATTTAGAGATCGGTATGTCAACCTTGGTATTAGGGACTCCTAAATCTGTAATACTGTGTATTCGATCATCTCAAGGTTTACAATTATAAACGACCCTTGAAATTACAAGTGGAGTTAGGAGCGTATAACAGTTTAAAATCACTAAATGCCAAGAAGTTGAGAACATGCTTAGCCGTTGACAAGATTATGATTCCATCATTGTCGATGGCTCAGACAAGTAGTTTTATTATTTATTGACTGTTCCAAAAGCAATGGCAAATAATTTATCCAGAATTGGACTTATTCATTTGAGGGCGTGATTAGTAATCGTTGGAAATAATAACAGCAAATAAACTGCGTTTACCACAAGATTTGTCAACATTAACACCTCCAGCACATTATCACATCCAGATATCAAATGGCAAGGATAGTTCATCTAAGATACATCACCGTTGTCGCTAAAACGCTGCATGCTATCGCTATACATCACTGTAAATCGACTGCTATCAATTAGCTAAAATTTCGTTGAGTTTAAAGGTACCAACGCTGTCTAGTTTAAAGGAATATGCAATTTAAATATAATCCATCACTGTCTAGTTAAAGGAATGTGCAAATTAAATATAATCCAATGCTGTCTAGTTAAAGGAATATGCAATTTAATATAATCCATCTCTGGCTAGTTAAAGGAATATGCAATTTAAATATAATGATTGTTTAGTTTACTAAAAAGAAAACGACTATTGCAGAGTCACTCTCCATCAATGATTTGCTAATGTTTAATAGATTAAAGGGAAAATGATTATTACAGAGACATTGTCCATCAACGATTGCTAACGTTTATTTGCTAAAAGAGAAAAAGACTATTGCAGAGACACTGTCCATCAAACAATTTTCTAATGTTTATTTGCTAAACAAGAAAATGATTATTGCAAGGACAATTAATCATTGGCCAACAGAATTACAAGTGCAAGACAAATATCCATCAACATAAAATGTAGAGATAGATGTATCCATCAATGCTCAATAACGCAGAGTTAAGTTTCTCATCTAAGCATAGACATAGAGTAAATTTATCCATGCATGCATAAAATCACAGTCAATAATGTAAAAACGCAGGAATGTCCAGCGAGATAAAAAGGCGAAGTAAAACGAGATAGCAATAGATATACAAACATGCCGAGTTATAAAAAAAACTCACCAGCAACAAAATTCTGCAGGAAAAAAAAATGCATCAGGACGTAAGGCAACCTTCAACCAAGGAAAACAACAGAGGTGGACAGCTGATAGGTTTGACATCACTTCATCATCCTCGCATAGAAAAGCAGGGTGTTGAGATCCATAGGTATTTTAATGCTAAGGTGACGACCGTAGATCAGGCTCCTGGCTGACTACTCAGGCAAGGACTTACGAGCTAAGGACGAAGGCTAAACAACCTCAAGGACAAAATCAACATCACAGGGTGGTCACGAAATGCGGGAAACAAAGGCCATGGAAAATCATTCAACCAATCAATTAGCTAGGCTATAAAAATTTCAGTCATGAAACTAGTCAACAGTTTACCTAC
>CBVK0100069673.1:0-14763 GCA_900067695.1 Picea abies
GGCCATGCTCAGGTCAATCATGCTCTTGGTACTTCATGTCTAGGACCTGTGGGCCTCGAGACATGATCTCCTAGTTATCCCTAGATATCGAGGATAACAAGACCCACTTTAGAAGCTCAGAAATTTCTTTTAATTACAATTTTCGAAAAATAATTAGTTGTCAAGCTAGAAAATATCCCTGACTGTAATTTAAATTTTAGGGCATGATAGTCATGATTCCAACCATGTAAACCAATTCCAAAGTGTTCTTCTTATTTCTAGTTTTCCAAGGAGCTCTTGTTTTTTCAATTTCGACATTGAGATCAAAAGTTATGGCCTTCGGAAGATAAGCACTCAACAGTTTTTGATCTATGCACGTGAGCCCTTGATTTGTTAATTTGCCTCATTTATCCCACATGCATTGGGAAATAGTCATCATATCTTGTTTATAAGCAAAATGCATCCCCTTATTATTTTTGTGTGAAATGGAGAAAGCCATGGAACCCTTCATAGCTTATGCATAGTGTAACTTTTGGTTGTCATGTCATCACCCAGGGATCATGCCAAGTTAGTGTTGAGTCATGTATGTCCAACCCATACCATCCAATAGTCACCCGAGGGTAGGTCCAGTTTGTTGCGACATGTCCCAATATGGTAGGTCCACATCACTGCCACATGTCCCAATATGCCAAAGGAGGGGGGAAATGGAACTTAGGAATATAGTGAATAATTTCACAAAATAATAAAATCGGCAAATAGAATTACGTAGAAATAGAACAATGCGGAGGAAGGGTAATGCGGGTTGGTAAGACTTAGTAAGAAGACTTAGTGAAAATGACCAAGTGTTGAGATATTACATTAATGCGGGTTCACAGGTTGCGGGGGTAGGATGACATGAAAAAATAGCTAAGTGTTGGGAAGTAGTAAAAATAGCTAAGTATGGAGACTTGTGAGGTTAGGAATGGAAGGTGGAGATGAGGGAAGGCTTCGGGAATTTGCATTCATGAGAAATGGCTAAGCATAAGGTATGGAGAGTAGAGGGGAAGGGAAATGAGGAAAATGACTAAGAGTAATGAGGATAGAGATAATACTTAGTCAAAATTTCAAAAGTGGAGGGGGGGAATTCCAAAATGGAAGGGGAAAATTGGCATATCTTGGGCATATGACCTCTATTTTTGATTTGTTCAGTCTTCATGATCAACAAGTGAGGATTATTTGGCACTTTCCACATTTGAAAAAAAAAAATAGGCTCCATTTGAAAAGGGCATAGTTTCAAATATGCAACCCAATCACCTATTTGATGGGTGACAAAAAAATGGATCAACACCTTCTTAGATTTGATTAGGTGATGGAATTGTTGCAAGAATGTCGTCCACCTATAATACCTCCCCTGCTGCTATTTGGTCTGACTCTGAAAATATTGACAAGGTTGGTGGTTGGTATGGATCATAGTGTCCTTACCTAGTGGGTAGTGCTTTCATTTCTCCACAACTTGCACTAACACATAGAGCTCTTGATCATATGTGGGATATTTTAAAATAGCTCCGCACAACAATTCAAAGTGACAGTTGATGGGTCTTCCTCCTTGCATAAGGACAACACCCACTGCATACCCACTTGCATCAGTGTCAATTTCAAATGGTTGGCATTGCCAAAACTAGTGATTCATTTATCTTTGCTTTCAATTCTTCGAGAGACCTCTACAGTTGTTTTCCCCAATGAAAATTCCACCCATTCATTGTGACTGTGTGAAGTGGAACAACGAGTGCAAAAAATGATGCAATGAATTTTGTCAAGTATTGTGTTGTCCCAACTAAACTTCTCATCTCTGTCACATTGGTAGGTGTGGGTCGTTTACTGACGGCCCCAAAGTTCGTTGGATCAATCTTGAAATCACCTCCATCGATCACATGTCCAAGGTAAACCAAGCATTGTTTAGTAATGCTCATATTTCTTGAGGTTTACCAACAATTGGTGCTTTCAATTCCTCCCATACTTGCTTCAAATGAGAAACATGCTCTTCCCACTTGGTACCAAAGATTAATATGTCATGTAGAAATACAATTACAAAAGAAACAATAAATGGATGAAGTACATCATTCATCAAAGGCATAAAAGTGGGTGGTGCATTACATAAACCAAAAGGCATAACTAACCATCCATAGAAACATTGGTGTGTTTTAAAAGCAGCCTTCCAAGTCTCTTCATCTTTCATCCACACTTGGTAGTATCTAGACTTCAAGTTCAGCTTGGTGAAATACTTTTCTTGTTGCAATTGATCTAACAAGTCATCAATCTATTGCAATGGGTAACAGTTCTTGAAGGAAATCGTGTTTAACACACAATTGTCAATGCACATTCTCCAACTTCTATCCTTTTTTGGCATAATAATGATTGGTGTCCCACAAGGAGAAGTGCTTGGCCTCATGACTCCCTATTCCAATAATTGTTACAACTATCACTTTACTTCATCTACTTTCAACAACAATTGATGATACAACCCAATGTTAGGCAATGGATATCTGAATAGCAGTCCAATTTTGTGTTCAACTTCCTTCTTTTGTGGCAACCCTTTGGGTTCTTGAAACACTTCCTTGTATGCTTCCTCAAGTTTCTCTAGCTACTACTTCTACTCCTTATTACAACTATCTAAGGATGCTTCAACCTCCATTTTTCCTTCATTATGTTGATTCTCTCTCAAGAACACTAATATGAACTTCTTGTTTGTACTTATCATCCTTATTGCCCGACGTGTACTTATCAAGGAGAGCCTTGATTTTCCTTGTGAGCCTTGACAACGAAAGTTTGCATATCCTTTACCAAGCAGTACGAGTTTTCCCTTCATGTGAAAACAACATATTACACGTACATGTACAGGCTCCCAAGTATTGCACTACATACATCAAGTGGTATTACATCCACAACTACCTCATCAATGTAGTTTATGTCAATGGAAAATCTGAACTTACACTACTTGGTGAATCTCAATTCCATATATTGACCAACCCATCCTAGAGGATAATGTAGAGGATGGTCTTGCACTTATAGTGCAAGCTTTTCTACTAGTTGGGCTAAAACTAAATTTGATTGCGAACTGAGATCACAAAGACAATCAAACTTCATTTTCTTAACCTGAATATTTACATGGAATAATTTGAACATCTCCCTTTCCCCTTCAAGACTAAAAGTATTCAGGCTTACCTCTTTGTGAGTGGATGTACAAGCTATCCTACCATCAACATTTTAATTGCTCTCAAACTAGTTTCTAATTTCAGCTAATAACCAAGCCTTATTTCTATATTCCTTGTGGTGCTTTGGGCAAAGTTCCCAATGCCACGTCTAGCATTTGTCCTCCAACTGCCCATTAACATCACAATGTTTATAGTGGGGTTTAGAATCTGGCTTTTGTTGGGCAATAGTTGCCATCTTCTTCCCTTTATTCTTCTTCTTCTAGCTTGATTTGGACTTCCCTTGTTTTGTCCTCTTTGATGCATCAGATTGTCTTATTTTTATCTCCCTTGATGTATTGAGCTTGAACACAAGCCTCATCAATGGTCTTTGGCTTGAACATCATCACTTGTCTTCAAATATGGCTATGCAAGGCTCCCAAATATCTAATGAACACTTCTGGGCTCTTGATAAAAATACCCAACTAAATTGATCTCTAGCTAATCTATGTGGTGTAATTTTTCACATTCCAATAGTCACCATAGTGATTAGAATCAACAACCAAAAGACACCCTCTTTGACTATTGAAAGGCCATATATAGGTTGGATTATGGGTATTCAAATCCCCATGGAGGCTTTTTGAATGCTAATTCTTTTGGCCTTCCATATTCCAAACAATTCAATGACCCATACAATGGTTATTTGTCTTTGCACCGAACTACGTTATTGAGCATGAGGAAATGTATCACCCAATTGCATCAATGAGAGTGGATGGTCGGACATGCTTCAAATTACAACATACCCACTGAAGGAGATCGAGGTTAGTGACATGAAGGGTGAAGCTCATGGATCTGCATCCACACTGGTGCGATCTATTTTGCTTGTATAGGTGTGAGTAACTTTCGGGTTAACCTTTGCAACCAACCTTCGTTAAAAGAGGTGCAAACTCACTCGCTCAAAGTGGTGTGAACCTTCGTTACAAGTGGTGCATCCCTTCATTTACAATGGTGTGAGTGTCGATGCAATTAACCCTCGTTCAAGCTAGTGCAAGTTACCTTTACCTCCATTATTGTGAGTAGTATATGGGTGTGACCTCACTCGCTTAAACAAATATTGGTGGTCTTCGCTTGAACCCTTGTGACCTGCCTTCAATGAAGTGCCTACGAGTTCATTCAAATAAAATACGACAACTCCACTTCCAAGCAAACATTATGATCTCACTCCCAACCAAAGACTGTGATCCCACTCATCAGTATTGGTGCGATCGACCTTCATTCTAAGTGACGCGATCTCTCCTTCATTTGGGTTGTTGCAATCTCATTCCCTCTAAAGGATGCTAGTTCGATGGTGGAAGTCTCCCTTAACACAAAAGTCATCCACATTCAATAAGCACCATTATGACGCCTTACCATTCCATTTCCACGATCATTTTCAGATCACCAGTCATGATGGCAACAACAAGTATATTCTATGAGCGACAAAGTGTGATTGTGATTGAAGATTGAAGGTTGTGTAAAGTATATTGTGTTAAATGTTTAAGGCAAAAGTCTAGTCAAACATGGGTGAATTACCTTATGATGGACAAACAACTTGAGAGAAATTTGTGGTACAAACATCCAATTAGATTTTCTATGAGGCAAACTTCTAAAGAAGAAAAACTCTATGAGGAATACTTTCAAGGCAAATCCAATAGGGGTAGACTTGAAGAAAACAAATTATATGAGGTAAACTTCATAGGAAAATCCAAAAGGGGCAGACATCAAAGAAAGCAAATTCCATGAGATAAACTTCAAAGGCAAATCCAACAAGGGTAGAGTCATTGAAGGCAAACTTCAAAGGATAATCCAATTGGGGTAGATTCGAAAGGATAATCCAGCTAGGGATGAAGGAAAGCTTGCAAGAGGAAGACTTTAGAAACAAACCTAGTAACAACAAGTACATCGACGGAAGTATGAGTCCAATCTGATAGTTCATTATAGGAACAATTGCGAGAGGCAAATGCTTGAAATTGTGCTTGAGTTCTTGAGGGACCAAGAACCCCCAAAAAGGGGAGGTATTATATGAAAATTGGATTCCAAAGAGGTTAATTCCCATGGAGAATCAAGTCAGAGATAAAGAGAAAGAATAAGTTTGATTAAAGACAACTTATTGTGGGCATTAGAGAGGTTTTCAAACAAAAATAACATTGTTGAGCAGGGAATCCGAGCATTATTGAAAACTAGCTAAGGGGTTAATCGTCGAGCATAAGAAGACCATGCTCGATAGGGAACATAGGCTTGGTGCTTGGGGATAAGGCACAAGTGGTTGAGGCAAAGACACTAAACACATGGTTGGACAAGTTGTCGGGTACATGGGCGGTCAAGTTGTTAAGCATGGAAAAGAAACGCATTGAGCAAGAACCAAGAAGGAAGTCAACTATGTGGAAAAGAAACACGTCAAGCCGAAACCAACAAGGAAATCGACTAAGTGTTGGATAGCCAAGTAAAAGGGAGATGAACTCCTTCAAGCTTAGAAGCTAATGCTTGGTCTAAGAAGGGAAGCATCCTTTGCTTAACAAAAAAGGCTAGCCACAAGCATCCTTTGCTCAACAAAAAAGGCTAGCCACTCCAAGGTTGGAATGTTGAGCAAAGAACCCAACGAAGTACCAAGCTGAGGCATTTGCCAAACTTTTGAAGAATGTCACTGGGCTTTTCTATCAATCAAGATAACTTAGAAAACACAAGAGCAAACCCCGATGAATATATGGACATCTAAGAGCTAGGGAATTTGACAATTAGTGGAAACTAGATAGAGAGGTGTAAGAAAGGGTTGATCTTTTGGGATCGGGTTTTTGTTGCTCCAAGGAAATGGTTGAAAAACTCAAGGCAAAGAAGGGAAAAGGCATTGGGGCAATGCAACAAAGGTTTTGCCTAGTGAAACCTGTCAAGAAAACTCTAATTGGGAAAACCAGAGATGACAAGACATCGAGTCATTTCATGGGATTGAGTTCTCCCAACAACTTGTAGTTGAACTCGACAATTCGAGGAGTCGTTGAGTGGCACAATCACTAGTAAATCAAACCAATTCAACTACCATAACAATTGTAACTAATTCTTAGAGGTCTACTTAAGGAAAAACTATAACAAAGCATTGTTGATCATTTTTGAAGATCATTGTTAGAGGCAAAGCTAATGATGCTCACTCTAAGAGATTTCCTCTTGTTCTATTTATGCCAAGTCTTGAAGGGCATTTTTATTTATGCTACATGAGCAAAGAAGAGGGGGAGAGAACATGTGTACACAAAAGAAGATACAAGGAGAGCTCAGTTTTGTTGTTGGAGCAAGCAGATGGACATCAAGACTAGAGATTACGAATAGTAACCTTCAATCATTCTTTTCCTCAAGTTGTTGGCAAAGCTTTTGATGAACATAATGCCAAGGTAGAGTGCCCATTGCATGGAAGGACACATTTTTTTCTATAGTGTCATTGATTGAGTTGACAGGTGTGTAGCTAGGTAGCCATTCAGGCTTGAGTGTAAGGCAACGTCATGTAAGCCCTATGACTTGTTTGTAATGATAAAGGTAGACACAATATTATGATCATGCATTGCCTATAAAGCATTGCAAAATCAATTTGAGCATTAGAACTTTTCATCACTCATTAGGATCTTCTCTAGTTAAGCATTGTGGATTGTGTTCGCTAGTTTATTTACTATTGTGAAAGATTAAATTCTTGCCAATATAGTTAGCTTTAAAGCATGGAGGCATAAAGGTTATTAATGTAATTGTTTTAAAGAATTTAACTCCATAAAAGAGAATATGTTTTGAGTGTCGCTTGGAGATTTTGACTCTCCCATCATATACGTATCAATTAGTGCATGAAACCCAAGAGGAATCTAGATTAGCAAAGAGGAACCCAAATGAGTCAACCAAAACACCAACCAAAGCCAAACATGCGACCAAGGAGGACAACGATTAAAGGGGCAAACTCCACCATGGCACATACATCAAAATGGGAAACCACAATCATGTATCTAAACCAATGCAATGGACCCTAAAGGAAAGATTTCAGCACATTCTGAGCCATCGCTAGGATTGATAGGAAGACCTTGATGTCATCAACAAGTGGGTCAAGTCTGGTCAATGCACCATAAGATACTCCACACTCCAACATCTAAACAAATATGTGTATAGTCGATACAAAGTGCATAAACCATACACTACAAATCCTAATTGTCGAAATAGTTAGTTGTAATCTCAAAATACTCTCCCTAATTTTTGTTAGAAAACTTAGACTCTATGATTTTGGATTACTTCTATTAGTAAAGGAGAAAGGCTCAACGTTCTACAAATTTAATGTTTTCCAATTTGTCATCACTAAAATCTAGCTAAGCAATCTTTGCTAAAATTGCAATTTTGTATTCATGAGATTGTTGTTTTTTATACAAAAATGGATTCACCACCATTGAATACCCCTATTACAACCGGATTGTGCAATGTTAACATCTGATATGCGATTCCATATATCCAAAATGATTCTACTAGATTTCAAGCCAAAACTACCAATTTCCCCTCCATTACTTTGATCGACCGTGAAAGGACCATTTCATAGCATGTTTAGACTATTGCTTATCAAAGTTGCATGTCTTTTAATAATATTCATTGAAGTGCTGACATTGTTATAGTTTATAAAAGTTAGTGAAGAAAAAACATCTTTGTGCAAGAAATTAGAGGATAAAGTTCATCAGCCATGGTCTAGACTCTAGAGGTTGAGATAGAGCATTATCACGCCCATGCTGAAACCGCGATGATGTAGAGCCCGGAATTATAAGTTGGTCGAGTTTGACAAGGTTCTTATGCAATATTTATTAAAAAAAAAAGGAAGAATGTAACATTAGATTATTTTCCCATCTCCCCCTCAAAGTATTAGGTTAAACATAAAATTATAAATCATAATATGTTTGTTTTAATCATAGTCACAAGACTTGGTTGAGTCAAACCATGCTTCACAATTTGCCCTTTTAAGTAATACAAAAAGCCAACAAAATGCACCATTTATGACATCTTCTTCTACTGTTTTTCTACTAGAATCAAGTAAAATTCAATTTTGCATTGTTAAAATGGTGAAATCCAATTTAGTGCATTTTGAGTATCCTCTGGGTTTTTAACACCTCTTAATCAATTTGTGGTTTGACAAATGATTCTGGGTGTTTTGGATTAGATTTGGCCCGTTAAAAAATGTGCATTTCATTGGCTAGTTATCCTACATCATTTACCCTACCCTAGCTTAACCTCAAAACCAAGTCAAGTTAGATTGAAATTTCCTAATCTAGCTAAACCCAATTCAACCAACTTCATTGTATTGGACCTAGTAAACTCAAATCTTATCTAGTAAACTGAGGGTCGACTCAAAAGATTTAAGTATGAACCATAATTGCCATGACCGGGGTTGACGTAATAAACTAAATGTATATAGATTTTTTTGTCAACTCTATTCGACTATTGAGTCTTCCGTGAGCGATGGGGTCAACTTAGAATTGTGACTTTGATCTTAATCCATATCTTAATTTCGTTTTTCTCACATAGAGCTTCCTCGGATTGCTCTAAATGCGTAAATTGAAACCCAAAAATGTAGTGGTGCGACTTAATTTGTTGCGATGATCTCACCTCGCGTTAATGATTTTAAGATTGATAATTCTAACTCCAAATTTGAAAATCCTGCATACATGTCATGGTTGCTGTTATTTCGTGCAGCGAATCCTGTAATGCAAAGGATCTTCCAATCAATTTATTTGCAGTACCCAAAAGCAACAGTTGATTCTCTGATCTTATTTTAAAGAACTGAAAAGCGGCGGCAGGGGAGCAATGGTAGAAATGGAAACACTGCGAGTTTCAGAAACTAAGCCGCAATGCAGTAACAACAGTAAATGAGGATGATGCTCCGGCCCTTCAAATATCATAAGAAGAAGAAGAGCGTTGCAATGGTTTTGTTCGTTGAGCCGAAGTTTTCCCTTCATCCCACAATTCTCACTTCTACTACTCATACGCAACCGCTATCCCATGACAGTACTACATCTGTCGACCATCCCAGGACGCTTGGTAATATTTTGCATAACACAGACAGCCATGTAGACTCTTATGCCTATGTCTCGCTCTTAAAGGCCTGCATTCAGAAAAAAGCGTTATGGGAAGGTCAATTAATTCATGCCCACATCAATCAGATTGGATTCATTGGAAACAAACTTTTACAGAACACCCTTCTCAACATGTATGTCAAGTGTGGGAGTGTGGTGGACGCTCGCAGAGTTTTCGACCAGATGCCTCAACGAGATGAATGCTCATGGACTGTCATGATTGCTGCTTACTCGCGCCACGGTCCTCCCGAGGAAGCATTGTCACTCTTTCACCAAATGCCACAAGACCTTCAACCTAATCAGTTCACCTATTCTAGTGTTCTGCCTGCATGTGCAAGCATGGCATCTTTGGAACAGGGCATGGAAATTCATCAACAAATAATTAGATGTGGATTTCACTGGGATGTAGTTGTGCTTAATGCTCTTATCGACATGTATGCTAAATGTGGAAGCCTCGATAAGGCTCGTGAATTATTTGACAAAATGCATCAACGAAATGTAGTCTCGTGGAATACAATGATTGCAGGAAGTGCACAGCATGGAGATGTTGACGAGGCTCGAAAACTGTTTATGGAAATGCCACAGCGAAATGTTGTGTCATGGAATGCCTTGATTGTTGGGTATGCACAGAATGGGCTTATTGATGAGGCTTTGGAACTGTTTAAGCAAATGCCTCAACGAAATGTAGTTTCATGGAATACAATGATTGCGGGATTTACACAGAATGGGTTTGTTGAGGAGGCATTGAAACTCTTTAATGAGATGCCTCACAGAGACATGACCTCGTGGAATGCAATGATTGCAGGCTTTGTGCAGAATGGGATTGTTGATGAGGCCCTGAAACTCTTTAAAGAAATGCCCCAACGAAACATGGTCTCCTGGACAACAATGATTGCAGGATTTGCACAGAATGGGTTGATTCATGACGCTCTGAAGCTCTTTCAAGAAATGCCTCAAAGAGATATATTTTCCTGGACAGCTATGATTGCAGGATTTGCACAGAATGGGCTTGTTGATGATGCCCTAAAGCTTTTTAAGGAAATGCCTAAACGAACTATTGTTTCATGGAATGCAATGATTGCAGGATTTGCACAGAATGGGCATGGTGAAGAGGCACTGAAGCTTTTTAAACAAATGCAACTATCAGATGTTGGGCAAGATTCAAAGACTTTTGCCTGTATTCTCCCGGTATGTGCTAACTTGGCAGCTCTGCAACAGGGTATGGAGATCCATGAAAATATAATTAGAAGTGGATTTCAATCAGAAGCAGTTGTAGTCAATGCCCTAATAGACATGTATGCAAAATGTGGATATATACTAAAGGCATGGGAATTATTTGACAAAATGCATCAGCATACTGTTTTCTCCTGGACAGCAATGATTGCAGGATATGCCATGCATGGCTGTGGCAAGGAGGCCCTTACACTATTTGAACAAATGAAACATTCTGGCATGAGACCAAATCATGTTACTTTAGTCAGTGTTCTATCAGCATGCAGTCATGCAGGCTTAGTGGATGAGGGCTATCAATACTTTAATTCCATGAGTGAATACTATCATATCACACCTGCAATGGAGCATTATAGATGCATGGTTGACCTTCTTGGTCGTGCTGGACAACTGGAAGAAGCACATGACTTCATCAACAAAATGCCAATAAAACCTGATGCTACTGTGTGGAGTTGCTTGCTTGGAGCCTGTAGAATACATAACAATATGAAGCTAGGCAAACTTGTTGCAGAGAGTGTTCTGGAGCTGGATGAAAAAAATGTTACAGCTTATGTGCTTCTCTCAAACATTTATGCTGCAGCTGGCAGGTGGGATAATATTGAAAAGGTACGTAAAATGATGAAAGACAAGGGTATAAGAAAGACACCTGGATGCAGTTGGATTGAGATCAATAAACAGGTGCATGTTTTCCTTGTAGGAGACAGGTCACACCCACAATTGCAAGACATCTATGCAGAGTTGGAGAAAGGAGGCAGGGTATGTCCCCAATACAAAGTTTGTTCTCAATGATGTCAAGGAGGAGGAGAAGGAACAAATTATTTCCCACCACAGTGAGAAGCTAGCAATAGCATTTGGGCTATTAAACACATGCCCTGGAGAAGCTATTCGAGTTATCAAGAATCTTCGAGTATGTGGTGATTGCCACACAGCAACCAAATTCATCTCCAAGATCGTAGCCAGGGAAATCATTGTCAGGGATGCTAACCGTTACCATCATTTCAAAGGAGGAGAATGTTCCTGTGGGGATTATTGGTGATGTTGAGTGATATGAGCTATAAAATACATTTTCATCATAACGTGCTTAGGCATATTGCCAATGTTATCAGTACAAAAAAGGTCACAAGAGCTTATAGCAATTATGGAGATATTTTTCAATAACCTTTTTATTTATGTCTACCATGGATGTTTAATATTCCTCAAAATACAATATATGTTGCATTGACAAATCAGGTCGCATACGAAAAAGAACCCAGATGAGTAGCAGAACATGTAACAACAACAAAGGTCTATCTATACAAGATATGGATGGTAAGATGTGATAATATTGATTTTGGAAGCAATCTGTTCATTTGTAGTAGATTATGAAAATGTGCAATGAATCTGCAAAACCATTGCTAGTGGCAAAAAAATTTAAAAACTTGTCTGGACTCCAGGTCCCAACAAGGGTTAGGAAAACGTTAAACAAAGACTTTAGCAGTAATTGATTAAGCTAAATCAGGTGTAGCAATAAGGAACAAAACAGGACTTCACCAAAAAAGACCACCCAAAATTACCGCACAGGAACTCTCTTTTATTACTCAGCTTTATAGTACAATACAAGAGAATATAGCAATAGCCTAGAAATAGGTATACCCTAACATTCAGTCAAAGTTTTCATTAGGCATGGGTTTTTTTTTAATAAAATGCTTCATAATTCTATTGATATACAAAATGAGAGTGCATTCAATAGGCATTGTTTGAACCTAGCTTCCTTCAAGAAGGACAAATGTCTTGGTCCAGGTGGATGGTCAGTAGAGTTTTTCAATGGATTTTATGATCTAGTGGAAGATAATCTAATCAGAGTAATTGAAGAGGCCAGGAGTACTGGAAAGATATTAGGTGCTTTCAACTCCACTTTTCTAACTTATCATGGATCTGCTTATAATTGTTTTAAGCCTTCTAGGGAGCTAAAGTAAGTGTGCCCCTTATCCCCTTTACTTTTCTTATTTGTTGTTGAAAGTTTAAGTAGGGCCATTATGGAAGCTAAGAGATCGGGGGGCATTACAGGGGTCAGAATTGGTAGGTCTTTATCTTTAACTCATCTGTTGTTTGTCGATGATGTCCTGTCTTTCTCAAATGGTAGTGCAAGAAAGCAAGAAAAATGCAGGAAAGATTGGAGATCTATGGTATAGCTACAGGTATGAAAATCAATGTGCAGAAATCTTCAATATGTTTCAATGGTCTGGCATAGGCAACAGAACACATTCTTTTAGATTTTCCCTTTCAAACTTACTAATTTTCAAAAGGGTTTCAAGTATCTGGGCTTTCTCTTAAAACCAAATGTCTATGGGAAGAGAGATTGGGGCTCATTGCTGGAAAAGATCAAAGGTAGAATCAATAACTGGTGTAATAGGTGGCTATCGATAGGAGGGAGATTGACCTTGGTAAAGTCAGTCTTGGAAGCTATTCCAGTGTTTTGGGCCTTGGCACTCTTTGGCTTATATTGCTAAAGGAGTTTTAGAGAAAAATAAGGAAAAACTGTTTCAAATTCTTGTGATCATAGAGAAAAGAGACAAATGGAATTCCACTGGTCAAATGGAAGAATGTAGCAAAACCAAATGAGGAAGGAGGGTGGGGGTTGAAGTACATCTTTTTGGTAAATCCTTAGCAGCGAAGGGTTGATGGAGAATTCTTACAAAAAAGGGCCTATGAAAACAAATTATTGAACATAAATATATAAGCCCTGGGAGCCTAATTGATTAGATTAGGGGAAGTCCAAGAAAGAATGTTAACAATATCTCTATCCATCAGAAGGCTTTAGTTCAGGCCTATCCTATGATTGGGCAGCATTTGCAATGCAAAGAATGGTGAGCAGGTTAAGATTGGAGCAGATCATATTTTAGGCTGTGGAGAAAGGGTTACACTCCCAGAGGAAATGATTGGATATCTTCAAGAAAGGGGATACTTAACTCTCAATCAAGTGGGGGACCAATACATTATATACATATGGTAGCTACTAGCAAGGTTGGAGAAGCTCACAGATGATGGGTTTGGAAGGAAAGTATCCAATCCTATGGCATATGTTAGCAAGGTTGGAGAAGCTCACAGATGATGGGTTTGGAAGGAAAGTATCAAATTCTATGGAATGCTTATGTGGATAGCCTTAAAAGAAGTCACCTCAGAGTCTCAGACTGAAGGATGAAAAGGACTCCCTAGAATGGGCAAAAAACAAGAATCTGGGTGAATATACTTCCCGCTTGAGATATAAAAAACTGATGGTTTCAGACCTACATGAATCAGTTTGGTGGTGGAAATTGATCTAGAAATTGAAGGTTCCCAACAAGACTCACATTTTTCTATGGCTAGTCTTAAGAAACAAGGCTTTAACATGGGAAATCTTACAGGGAAGGAACAGACAGCCCAGGGATTTGTATGATGTGCAGGATGGAGGAGTCTATTTCTCATCTGTAAATAAAGTGTCCATATGCACAGCAAATATGGAAAGAGGACAGCAGGTTACAGGGGTTCCAAATGTATGGAATGGTGATTCAGTGGAGGAAAGTCTGAGGGCTTGGTTTAACAAACAGAATTGGAACAATATAGAGCTTTACCATGCTTACTTAATTGGGGAATAATAGAGTTTTACCATGATTAATTAAGTGGGGAATATCGCTGGCCAGAAACTCACAGATTTTTTAAGATAGACAGATTCCTACTTTCCAAGTTTCCTCTGAAATTAGAGCTCTGTTTTCAAGCTGCAAAATGAATTTAAATCAAGGTATTCCACACCAAATAGATGAGCTGGTAATAGATAAGTCCCAAGCTTGGTGCTTCTTTGATGGAGCCAGGCAAGGTCCACCAGATTCTAGTTGTGCTGGAGGAGTTTTGTTCATATCTGATTCATATTCTGTAAAGTTTAATGTTGGTTTGGGATGGCTTCCAATAATTTTGCTGAATTTATGGCTTTGAGATTTCTTCTTGTGTGTGGAAGAGAAAAATATCAAACACTTCCAGATCTTTGGAAATTCCTCCCTTGTCATAAATTGAATGAATGGGAGCACACAATTGCATAATTTTATGCTCAGACCAATTGGTGAAAAGTTAAAGAGGTGGCAGCCTCCTTTGAAAAAACTTTCATTTACTCGTATCCTCTAGGAACCAAATGAGGAAGCAGATTTCTTATCAAAGGAGGGGCAATTGCTGGCTGAGGGATCCATGGCTGTTGAAGTAATCAGAGATGGATTCTCTGTCCTCTCTTTGATTAGTTTCTAACATAGTTACCAGAAGCTTCCCCC